>JAQNBH010000015.1:19494339-19713205 GCA_028752905.1 Cladorhizidae sp. MBARI D1340-BT2 | reverse complement strand
AGGGCATTTTTTATTTTAATTTAATTTTTACTTGTAGTTACACCTTTAGAGCTCCGTAGATTCTGCAAACTTCATGGTGTGGACTTGATATATAGCTCAGAAGAGAGGTCTCTCTGTGTGCTCTCTTTTGATACTAAAATATGTTTCATAGGTATAACTATAGGCAAGTTACTAGACCCTAAAGTGGAGGGACCTCAAAAACCTGCATCCCAAAGTCCCCATCCAGAATAACTCCAGATTGCTAAGTGCAAAAAAAAAAAAAATTGGTACGAGTGGCTAGAGGAAGCCCTAGAGCATGCAATGACCTTTTTCATTAGGCGTTAAAAATTTATTACCTGGTCAAGCGCGCGGGTAGGAAATTGAGGGCGTTTATTGGAAAATTGAGGGCGTTGATTGCAACACCCTCAATTTTCCACCCGCGCGCTTGACCAGGTAATAAATTTTTAACGCCTAATGAAAAAGGTCATTGCATGCTCTAGGGCTTCCTCTAGCCACTCATAACAATTTCAATATTTTTTGCACTTAGCAATCTGGAGTTATTCTGGATGGGGACTTTGGGATGCAGGTTTTTGAGGTCCCTCCACTTCAGGGTCTAGTAACTTGCCTATAGTTATACCTATGAAACATATTTTAGTATCAAAAGAGAGCACACAGAGAGACCTATCTTTTGAGCTATATATCAAGTCTATACCATGAAGGTTGCAGAATCTACGGAGCTCTAAAGTTGTAATCACAAGTTTAAAAAAATATATTAAAAAATACCATTGTCTCCCCTTGAAAGTATATAGTCCAACTTCAACAGCGATTTCCCACATTTCCAAAAAAAAAGAGCCTTTTTGAATTTCAAAGAAGGATATCTCTAAGAAAAATTAGTGTGTACCTACTTAATTATATATCATTTTATAGCTCTGTCTTTGCTCTATGATTTAATAGAGTTAGTTAAGTAGTAGCTATAAGCACTTCCAAGTTATAAGTTTATTCACAACTGTCCTTAGTGACAATTAAAAGCGCTGGCACGCAGCCAATTGTACAGCTGGTAGTGCACTTAGCAAGCACTATTTAATTCTATCAAATCACTCATTAGTGTCTAAGCAATATTACCAAGAGTTTTGGAAGCCATAGCTGTTTTATTTTTTTAGCTAGGCTTTGTAGGGTTTTAAGGTTGATTTTTCTCACTTTTCCCAGCTTTTCTGCATGTCACACACTGTATACAGACCCTATCCTCACTTTTTTAATGTTGTTTTGAAGCACTAAGAGAGATCTATCTTTTGAGCATAAAATCACTGGCATAGGGGGTGTAGTTCAGGAGTTATGGCCCTTGAAAGAGGTGCGAGTTTTTTGAAGAAAAAAATGGGCCATACTGGCCTTAAATAAAGTATTTGAAAGAAGCACCAAATGCTGGAGTTCCACAAGCTCAGACTTTGAAAAACTTGGACTTGACATTGATGTTGCTAGACTAGAATGCCCCTCTCAACGTTGCCATAGGCGACCAACCTCTCACCTAAAAACAAACAAATGAAAACTAGAAACAAGAACGAAACAAGAACAACAAAAATGAATTTTTAAAGTTTTTGTTATGAATGTCAAAGACAACAGCCAGTCAAGCCACCCTTTACCATTTAGAACCATGTGCACCAATTATTATGCAGATTTGAAAAAAGCTTATAACATTGCTTTTTAAATGGTAAAGGGTTGTTGACTAGTGGTCTGCATGGGCGTGATCTTCTTTCTTGACAAGTCGATCCAGAACCATGTTCACCAGTCATTATACAGAGAGTGTAACATTGGTGACCATTTTTAAAAAGCAAAGCTTTTGTTAACTGGTTGTGGCGTGCACGAGTACGTACAGTCCTGTTTTCTTTCTTTTTCAACAAGCTAATGCAAATGCATTGAATCGGCTCTCCTGAGGTAAACCAACAATTGAAGTTAATCAGTGCTATATTATATGTCACTCTGTTCCTACAGCGAAACTTGAAGCAATGAAATTAATGTTATTATTATTAGTAGTAGTAGTAGGAATAGTAATATTTATTTATTTATTTATTATTATTATTTTAGGCTCATTCACCTCTTCAAGCCAAAGAACTTTTTATTGTATTATAAAGATCCAGCATGTATACTGAGCTGATTCAAGTTCCATTTTTATTTTTGTATCATAATAATTCAATTTTTTTCTTTTCAATTTGGCACCATTTTTCTCAGCTCCTGCCTTTTGCTCAACCAGAGGCCGCTCTCTAATAGTGCTCCCTCCTCCTCCCCCACTTCCTCTTGCTGAGTGAAATAGTAGCCGCTCTTGAAACTATAGCCGCCTGTGTTCGCTGCTGCCACACCCCTGGCTCACACGCTCTCTACATTTTAAGCATATGTGCATAACACTCACAATAGCACAGTGTTGTTATGCTCAGGCCACGGTAATAAACACCTCTCTCGACTAGTAGCTACTCGCTCCTGCTAACACAGTGTTGTTATGCTCAGGCCACGGTAATAAACACCTCTCTCGACTAGTAGCTACTCGCTCCTGCTAACACAGTGTTGTTATGCTCAGTCCACGGTAATGCACACCTCTCTCGACTAGTAGCTACTCGTTCCTGCTAACACAGTGTTGTTATGCTCAGGCCATGATAATAAACACCTCTCTCGACTAGTAGCTACTCGTTCCTGCTAACACAGTGTTGTTATGCTCAGTCCACGGTAATGCACACCTCTCTCGACTAGTAGCTACTCGTTCCTGCTAACACAGTGTTGTTATGCTCAGGCCATGATAATAAACACCTCTCTCGACTAGTAGCTACTTGTTCCTGCTAACACAGTGTTGTTATGCTCAGGCCATGATAATAAACACCTCTCTCGACTAGTAGCTACTCGTTCCTGCTAACACAGTGTTGTTATGCTCAGGCCATGATAATAAACACCTCTCTCGACTAGTAGCTACTCGTTCCTGCAGAATGTGCTTAACTTGAGCTGTTCTAGAAGACGACTGCTAATGCCTCTCAAAAAGTTCTTGCTGTGTCGTTGTCTTCTTTGCCCCGAGTAAATTACTGCCGCGCCATTCTTTATTTTGTCATGTGATGCACCTGCGCTCGCCCTCACAAGTAAATAAATGCCGCTCTCTAATAGTAGCCTCCCTCTCCTCCAGGCCGAAATGTTTAGTAGCCTCGGCTTCTGATCGAGCGAGTATGGTATGCTCTGATTAAGGGATAGCAACAATGGTTTCAGTGACATTAATGCCCACATCGGTGACTAATGCTTGGCAGCTTGTTAGGCAAATTTAAAAAAAGTGATGCCTTATTGAAACTATGCCCTTATTAGATAATTTCAATTAAGTGATTCCCTTTGCAGTAAGGCGATGCTACCATTAGATAAAGTGATGCCTTATTAGGTACAAAGAAAGTGTTGTCCTTATTAGGTAAACCAAGAAAGTGATTCCCTTACTAGGTATGAAAGTGGTGCCTTATTTCGTGATTATCAAGAAAGTGATGCCCTTATTATGTAATATCATGTAAGTGATGCCCTTATTAGGTACATCATGTACATCAAGAGAGAGGGTGAGGTATACATGCTGGATCGCGACAACGCAGTCTTCCTCATCAACGACATCAAGTTCTTTTCTAGACAACACTCGGGCCGATATTTGAAAGAAACTTTGGTGGATGGGGTGAGAATATTAATTATATAGGAGTGGGTGAGTGTCTAGCATGCTACACAGGTGCTATGATGAGATTCATGATTTTATAA
Source organism: Cladorhizidae sp. MBARI D1340-BT2 (assembly GCA_028752905.1). Lineage (NCBI taxonomy): Eukaryota > Metazoa > Porifera > Demospongiae > Poecilosclerida > Cladorhizidae > Cladorhizidae sp. MBARI D1340-BT2. Next base: position 19,709,470 of record JAQNBH010000015.1, on the reverse strand, counting down.
TCCTGCAAATTCTGGACGTAATATTAACGGTCGCACTGTACACACTAAACTTCTGTTGTTGTCGTTGTTTGAGACGAGCCAGCGATCTGGTGAGAGTGGAATGCAGCTTTTTGTTGGTGTGCAAGTTCATGATGACCAGCAGCTGTTGGAGGAGGAGGGGGAGGGGGGGAGGGGGGGGAAGCCAAGCAGGGATCGCCAACATTAGAGTGCATCGAGTTACAAATTGGCAAGGTCAGACAGAGGTCACTTGATTTTGACACAGACAGTGTGCAATGGCCCATTTAATTGGATGAGGTTGTGTCCGTTTGAGTGTGTGGTAAGTTAGTGGTGAGGTGATTAGCACATGCTGCTGTCTCCAAGAGCACACTGGGTTGAGGTAGGTTAGTTTGGGGGTTTGGATATTTTCAGAAGGTGGCTAACAGAAGAATACAGGGGGGGGAGGAGATGTGTGGGTTGCATAACAGTGTTGGCCCGATTCACAATGTGACAGGTGGTAATCTGTTCTGTCTGTTGCGTAATCTGTTCTGTTGCACTGCCTGGTTTAAATTCATATCCGTTCCTTTCTGTTAGATCTGTAGTCCATTGCATTACTGGTTCACAATATCAGTGCAACGAATCGGAAGGACGGAACACACACAACGGATTGACCTGCGGCATATTGTGAACAGGGTTTTAGTCTTCATCATACCTACCGTATTTGTGGATTGAATTCCAATGGTGAAATCAACGACTATTAAAACTGTCGAATATATATTCCTACATGCTGTGTATTGAACAATATCTGCATCAATAGGCGCATGCATACTGATGATCAGAACCGCATTAGTATGACTCATGCACGACTTCCTCCGATTTGGATTCTAAGTAAATGGCATCATGTGCTAATGCTAACTTGTGTAACTGTTACTACATATTGCAGGAGATGGTCTTTGACAAAACACCAACAGAAATTCGGCCGCGATACTTGATCTATGACATCATGCAGTTTGAGGTTTGTCTATATAATGCACATCATACTCTTATGGGGTTGGTAATCACTTGCTTTGTGGGCACTTATAAAGTGAAACCAGCTTCTTCTAGGCCTCTAGAAGACACACTTCCCTCCCAGAAGCTGTGGAGTGTTTCCACCAGTTCATTGTATAGTGCTTGTGTACACACACTAGGACAGCCCACCAGCTGTGACAGTATGTGGGTACATACCTCCAGCATTAGGTGCCGCTGGCTGATACAAATGTGTCGTGTGAAGGGTCAGGGGTTGAGCTGGATTTGGGAGTCACTCGCTCAGTGGATAAGGCTAACAGCGTGAATGAATTGCGTCATTTGGGGTGGGACAAAGCCAGGTCCACGTTCCTAACACAGCTAAGGCTGGTTCACAATATCTCGTGAAGTTAGCGCAGACATCCCTGCCCTCCATGACACGGCATTTATTATATCTCTCTTCTAAAAACATGGCACACTGTAGCTGCACTTTTGTTGTTGTGTGTGTGTATGTTCTTCCCAGTCATGGTTGACAGGGAGGGTATGGGCGGCACTTTGACACCATGAGGACTGGTGCTCATTTAAATGGGTCATCATAGACCTTGTTGCAATCGTGCCTTTTTCCTCTGCAGGGAAAGCGTGAGGTTGCTCAGTGTGACCATGCGACCAGGCTTCTGTGCATCAACAAGGAACTGATCGAGCCTAGGGATGCTGCTGTAAGTCTGCGCATTGCAAGAACTTGCCGTTTTTTCCCCTTTTCCCCATGCTCTTGCTAAGTGGAATGACTAAGTTGCTCAGTACTTACTCAATTTTGAACTTTCTGGTGTCATTCAATGCCTATAATATCAGGAATTCCACCCATAAATACCGTATATAGTACGTGTTGATTACTTAACCTATCTGCAATTATTATTGTAAGGGCAGTCACAGTTGGAAGGGTGGTTGCAGTTGGAAGGGTGGTCACAGTTGGAAGGCTGGTCGCAGTTGGAAGGGTGGTCACAGTTGGAAGGGTGGGTGCAGTTGGAAGGGTGGTTGCAGTTGGAAGGGTGGTCAGAGTTGGAAGGGTGATTAGCATCATGTATGTTCTAGTTGTGGGTGTTTATGACAATTGCTTTGGAAAAAAGAAGGTGGTGGTCACCACCGCGACTGCTGTCTTCGACTGTCTCTTTCTGGCTGATCCTACACTCGCTCGCCATTGAGGAACACTCTGAATCCCTTCTCTGTGGAAGGAGGTGGGCTTGGATGAATTTATTTGATGTAGTTCGACGGCTTTTACTTCGATGGAGCCACTTCAATCAAACTGCACCTAGTTGTACTTGCATTCGGGGGGGGGGGGGGGGGGGGAATCTGATGCACTTACATGGGGGGGATCTGATTAACAGGTGGAGGTGCAATTCTTATATAACAGGCCACATTGTTCTAATTAGAGAGGCGGTTACAACTGGACAGGCCGTTACTGTTAGAAGATATAAGGTATTCTGTTTGCGTAGTCTTGATGGCCATGTTCTTTTTCGGAAGAAAATCAGTGGTTAAAACTTGGTGTCTATTCAGACGGTAATGTGCTGAGTAACTATGCCAATTAATGAGCACTGTTTTTGTAGGCCAAGAGGAACATTTTGGACAAGAGCATCGAGCCGTTTGGAATCAGAGCCAAGCTGTTTTGGGATGTCAAAGAAGCGAGAATGGTGCAGTTGCTATGCCAACAAGTGGAATGGTATTTCAGCTAGTGGTGTCTGGTGTTGTCTTGCAGGTGTTGGAAAGCTTTATGAAGAAACTCTACCACAAGAATGATGGCCTGATCTTCTCACCAGCTATTGATGTTTGTGCTTGCATACAATATGGCTTTGCTTTCAGTGTTTGGTTGATGCTTCTCCTCTGCAGCCATATTGTCCTGGCCGATGTGATGCATTGCTCAAATGGAAGCCTTCTGATTTAAACAGTGTCGATTTCAGACTGACTATCGTTGAAAGGAATCAACCTGGGTACGGATATATATATATACTTGATATACTGTACTAGTATTTTCCTGTGGGGCATTAGATATTCCATGAATGGTGTGTCCCTCCCCCCGCCCCCTCCCCCCTGCTCTACTGCACGTGCGCGTAGTCATTACCTACCATTTTCCAAGAATTACAGCACATTTTCCAAACTGCAGAAACGGTTCTTTTGGATGACAATAAAATAAAACAATCCATTGGCAGCAAAAAGGCTATAAAGAATGTCATGGAAACTAGAAGTGACTTTAATGTGTGGTGTAGATGGTGTCAAGCCCGACGAACGACTGGGACCTACCTACCTATTGCTATTGAAGTATAGTAATAATTCTTAATCAAGTCATTTCGTCGTGGAATATGGTGAGGCAATTTGCTCACAAGCTATATTTTCACTTGCCTTCGGTTCTTGAAAATACGGGCGCATGCTCATAATATACTTGCCACATTCCACTCTGACTCTATATGTATATACATGTACATGCACTGTCTTTCCTTGAAAGGCTATTGCCCTTCAATGGTAGTTACCCTCGAATAGTGTCCGTCAATTTTTTAAAAGTCTGAGCAGTGTATGGTTTGTGTTGTGCATTTGCATTGCACGTGTGAAGACATAATAGTCTAGCGGAGATGGTCGTAAAACCATGGACTATTGGATCTTTCTGGCGACAGATACCAGTGAAGATGATGACGTTCACTATCTAACACCGTATAAAAGCTGGGAGAGATGACAGCAGCTGAATTGTTACCTCCAAGCTAGAAAGTCGAGAGCAACCTTTTCTGAGGGAAGACACCGATGAAGAAGAGCTGGAAACCGACAAACGGCTAGTAGATGAAGACTTAATAAAATTTCCAGCCCTAGCCCCATTTTCACTTTGCACGATCTTTTCTGCGCATGCTTTTGTTGAGCTCAAGGCAGCAGCTATAAGCGATGACGAGGAGGAGGTGGGCAGCAGCCGGCTAAATGTGCAACAAACCAAGCCAATTGGGGACTGGAGGATCGGGTTAATTTGTCATTTGTGTACATCGTCTATTTGTGTTCTCCTTTATTTGATGATCATGATCATTGGGGGTGCCTGGATTTTTTCCCCGATTTTTTAATTTTTAAAAAATCTGCAATAACCATTTGAGGAAATGGTCGAATGGGACCTCTTCCCTCCCTGTGAGGTTACTATGATACAACAGTATTGCTTGTAGAATCTGTCCTTACAACAGACTGAGCCCTGTGTTGTTGTTGTTGTTGTTGTTTACAGGCAGCTTCTAGAGAAGGAGGGACAGCTCTTTGTTGGAGGCTATACTCAGCCTTTTGCTATACTGGACCTCAAAGTGAGAGCAGGAGTTTGCACACATGTGATCTTCAATTGCAGTCGTAGAAGTTCATGTTTATCTAGTGCTAGATCAGCCAACCTCAGTCCTTGAAGGGTGTGCAGTTTAGTTGTCTGTGTGATGATGCATGCAAACTACTCTCGGTGCCTTAATCTAGTCTGATGTGTAGAATTCTTCTGAGTAATGCTAATTTAATTATATGCCAGCATATACCTATGCCAGCATAATTATACCTAATAAAACTATCTATGTTAAACGAATTTATATTTACCTAATTTAACAATATGCTGGTGCATACATTATTTAATTGGTATTTTCTCAATTAGACCATGCCCTTGATTGGACCCTACACCATTTCGCTACCTCGAATGAATAGTACATGGCCTCGATTAGACTGTGCAACTATATAGCAGGAAGTATGAAAACTCCAGAGAGAATGCTCTCTGGAGTGGGCGAAGAAAGCCTGGCAATCTGTCACTGCTGAAGTGATAATCAAATCCTTTAAAAGTTGCAGGGTTTCAGTCGAGATAGATATATCACATGATGGCAACATATACTGTTAAAAGCCCGGGCAAGTAGCAGAAAGTGCTGCAGAATATATTGCCAGCGAACGGCCCAACTCCACAGAAAAGAGGTGGGAGACCGACGATGACGATTCCTTCGCAAGCAAAAAAGCTGACCAAGAAGAGGAAACTAGAATAAAAGATGGTGGCTATTAGCACAAACAATTGTCACCTGTTCGAGTTTGGGTGATCTTGTGAACTGCTGTGTGCATACCTGTTAGTCATGTTCAAATAATAGAGCATGCCCTCGAATAATACGCGCAGCTTGGCAGCTCTTGAAATGAATAGAAGCGTGTGTTCTAATCGAGAAAATACAGTGTATATATACATATATACACACACATACATGTAATTTAATTATGTGTGTGTGTGTGTACATAATATAAGTGTGTACATAATATAAGCACACACACTTGATTGTCACAGGCAAACAAAGAAGCTAGGATGCACAATGGTCGCATAATTGAGTGCTACTGGGACAAGTCTTCAGGCTGGAATTTCTTGAAAGTGCGAGAGGATAAAAGTTTTCCAAACGGAGTCACCACAGCTAAAAGTGAGACTACTCGCACTTGGAGATAGTGCAGAGCATCGTTGCTTTAAGAGAACCTGCCCCTTCTCATTACCTCCAAATACAGTGCTATATAATTATATGTAGTGCTTTTCTGAAAATACGCATGAATATGTACTGTATATATGTAATTACTATATAGCTGGAATTACTATATAGCTGGGTGGTTGAATGCTCAACAGAAGAGTTCGAGTAGGAAATATTCGTAAATTGTGTGGTGTAGTGGAAGCCACATCCTGTCATATAAATTTCACTGAATATACGGTAAAGCGTTCCTAAGTGTTTACATGGGTAAATTTTTTAATATATATGGTGTGTGTCTATCGGACACTTGGAAACCTATACATTATTGCATCCTCTTGCATGTAGGTGTAATTCAGAGCATTAAACAGCCAGTGACAAGAAAATGGCTGCTGAATGTGGTGGAAAATCACCGCTGGAAGCCACCGGCCATGACTGAGAACAAGAGACCAGGGAAAACGCGTGATGGGACAGATGATGTACAGTTCATGCACCCTTCGAAGATTCCAAGAACACAATAAGTCATTGGCATCCCTATCATTTCTTATGCATGTATCTATTGTATGGCCACCTGTTTTATTATATATATGTCACGTTTATCACCTACATTATGTGCATACGAGGTATTTTCACCAATGTGCTTTAGCATGTCTTGTAGGGTCAGGAAATGAGGATGGAAGGTGTACTAACGACAACGACAAAAGTCCCTTCTTTTTATATACTATGCCTAATATAGACCCACTTGAATGTGTATGTGAATGCAATTTGGAACTTCAGTGTAATAGATTATGCTTGTTCTAAAGGTGAAGTGATGTATTGTTAAATCTTTTTTTCTCTCTCCCTCCATCGAATATGCATGTAACATTCGGAGATGGTTGTAGTTGGAGTAATGGTGGTGTAGAAATGTTGATGGTTGTTAAAGTCCAGTAAGCTCAAAGATTAGTTGTATATGTGTCCAGCCACTTTCAGGATATTATCTTAATGAGGATGGGGAGAGGGTGGTAGGATGCACATCTTGGGAGAAGGGGAGGATTGGCAATTGTCATGGTTATTACATTTGAGGAGGAAAGGGTGGAAGAAAAACTTAGCTAATCATCGGGGGTTTTTTTAAAGGTCTGGTGGCAGTCGAGATGGTAATTGAGGACTGTAACAATGACACTGAGCTTCTGTGTATGTGTAGTTTGCAGGCCCGGACCAAGCAAAGTTTTATTGGTCAGGTAATGATGTAGTGTGCATGGATGGTGTGGTGTATATACATGCACATTAAGAATGGAATTGTCCTCATACTTTCTGATCTTCAGCAACTCGAATAACAATGGTAATTTGCTCAAGATTAGTGGCATCAGTCGTCTCATCAGTCACGATGGTTAAAAGGGTGATTTTTGGAGATGAGTGTTTCAAAGCACGTGCAGAGTAAGAATCTTTAGATTTCAATTTCATAGGATGTATATTTGTTGCTCTTCTGTAACTAGTTCATGGTTAAGTATCATCACTGGCACACTTGGAAACTGGGAAAAAACTAATCCACCATTGCAAAGTCCCTTGCCTAGCTAATGCCCCCCCAATGTGAGACAAAATCTTCATGAACATCTTCCATTACTGAGAAAGTTTGTTGCAAAATGTTCTTATTAGGTTTAAACTGAAAGGTCAGCGGCAACCTATCTAACATTACTATAGGGCGGCAAAAATTGGAGTTGCCATCACTATAATACTGCAATTGCATGCATTTTTGCATTTGCAAAATCCAACAACAAAACATTGATACATCCACTATGTCATGGCCTGACCACTTGCTCTGCCTGGTATCTATATGGAGGAAAATAAACAGACAGCAAGAAGTGCTTATAGTACACTATGAGAGAGTTTCAGATAAATGTCAGAGAAGTTTAGAGAAGATGAAATCATGCAGAGGGATGGTGGTCAGGCAGAGTGGAGTCCTGCAGAGGGCTGGTGGTCAAGAGTGGAGTTAGTTGAAGGTGAATGGAGGAATTTGTTGGGTGATGCGGGAGGGTAAAGGATGTATATATATAAGGGATAGGACATGATACGCTTGACAAAGGAAGATGAGAAAAAGGGTGTGTCAGTTGTATGATAAAGATAATAAATATTATATTGAAGGGGCAAAAAAACGTAGTATCTATATATCCATTTTCTCAGTAATAAACTTCAGAAATTTACTCTCAACATTTCGGCTAGCCTTCATCAGGAACCAGAGATGCTAAGATTCCCCTAACCACAGATAACAATTTCAACTGGCTAGTACTTTCCAATCAGGAACCACAACTAAACTACAGCCAGTTCAGGCACTGAGATTTTGAGATACCCCAACTTTGGCCGCATGTAACTTTGGTATAATTATATATACTGTATATATATATATATACTTACTTAATATCAAGAGCACACACACAGAGATCTATCATATATCTGGTACCATCAGAAAGCATACTGCACTGGGTATATATAAAATTAGTACCATTAGTATGAATCTGAGAAAATATATGGTACTTTAAAATAAAACTACGTCCACGTCAAAGGGAAAAATTCACTTCTGCTAAATAAAATCCATGAAGAGGACTTGATCAAGTAAAACTTGTTGGAATCGCTTTTATAAAAACTTGATGGGGAGGATCCTAGTTCTTATGTTATCATAGAATGAGATGTGCCAGTTTTTCCTACCAGTTCCTGTTTCCTTCCGTCTTCTTCAGAATGGTCACGTGGGTATGACCTGCCCGGTGAATTCGCGATGACGGGATCATAACTACACACGCGCCAGCCTATTTCGCACACGTGACCATCATCACCCCTTTAGGGCGGTCTGTGGTGTGAGATTCTTTTTGTGATCTGGATAACTGACCTAGTTGTGCTTTCCTAACTCTACAATGTCTTCAGAGTCAGAGGGGGATACTGGAACTACCCGTAGTGCTGCCAGGTATCGCAATGTGGGGTCAAAAAGAAGTCGTAACAGTGAAGAGCCTGAAAATGGAAACGGACCAGTTGTGAAGCGGATCCATTCTAACCCAAGTGCGTGTGTGTGTTGAGTCAACATGCATCGTGAATAAATAACTATTGTTTTGGTTGAGCTATTGTTTTGGTTGATTGGTTGAGTGTTAAATTCACTGTTATAGTAACTTGTCCAAGTGCTGCTACTAGTTTGTTACTGAACTTTGTTTTCAGAAGTAGCTATATAATTGCTACAGTGAGGGTAAAGTGACAGTGAGGGTAAAGTGACTGAGTGTGTTTGCTTCTGTGCAGCTAGGTACATGTATGTGTGTAATTTGTAGCTGTGTTTGTCCATAGCACAAAATATTGATGTTAAGATAGGCCTCGTCCTCAAATTCTGTTTCCCCTCCCAAGAATTTTGAAAATCACTTATTAAATATTCAGTATACTGGAACAAGTAGGAATTAGAAAGTATGCAACACAAAATGTACTGTGTGGGAAATTGGGAAATATCAGTTATATACGCGTTATATACGCATTATATACGCATTGAAAAACCTACTATTTCATTACAAACCGTTTCCATTCACCTCTCGAAGAAAAAAATCCATAGAACACTGTGATTAGTATTGTTGATCAAAAAATCTTGGAGGCTTTCGGTCAATTTATTTCTTCATTGTAAATCAAGCCAAGCTGATGAACTGTGTTGGCTCCACCTACTTGAAAGTAAGATTGTGGTGAACGCTGACCAAAATATACTCCAGCTCCAGCTCAAATTAGTAGTCTTCTTTATAAAGGCAGGTTTTAAAATATGAAGAAGGTTACTCCAGCTCCAGCTCAAATTAGTAGTGCTTCTTTATAAAGGCAGGTTTTAAAATATGAAGCAGGTTAAAAGATTTTAGAACAGGACTACTGCATTTCCTCCAATAGTTGCCATGAGTTCAAATAGTTTTAGGGGTCTTAACAGAGTGAACACTAAACGAGGGTGAAACAATTTCATGGCATACACAATTAACCTCATACCCAGGCTAATAGGCTTGCGTAAGTTCATTTAAGTATGCCCAATGGCTTTTCCCAGTCTCAGTTGAGCTCAAGCGAACAAACACTAGCACAGAAATTGAATATAGTGAGAGAAAACGATCTAGGACATGAACAAAGTTGGCAACAAAGTTTGCTAGTCCTCAGTCATCAATTAGCTTCCAGTTCCTTGTCATTGTTTGAGGTCCGAAAAAGGTCATAGAATCCAGGTGTTCTCGACTTTCCAGCTTGAAAGTGAACTTTGCTATGTGAGGTGCGGCTTTAGCTGCCACCTCTCCCTGCTTTAGGTAGTGAATTTCTCCATCTTCACTGCCATCCTCTTGATGTTCTCGACTTTAACTTGGAGTTAAACTTTATTTGTGCATGGGAGAAACATGCGCACGTTATGAATACTATTCACGGCAGAACACTATTATTGTTAAAACATTGTAATAGGGTGAATACTATTAGAGAAAATTCGGAGATCAAAATGTTATTAGATCTTGCGTGGGGTGGGCTATGTGATATGTATGTATTTACTATCTTTTTTCTAACCAACTGTTAGACAGGGTGCATAAGAATGCATGGAGCGGCCAGTATGACTACGCTTGAATACTGTTGTAGTCCTTATGCCACGCTAATGAACTAGATATCTTGCACAAACTAACCTTCCCTTATTTACGATTGTCATTCTTCTTTCTCTGTATGGCCTAGATGAAAAAGAGGAGGCCTTTGTCAAGTTTCTCCTTCCCAACTTTGTGTCGGGGATGATAATAGGGAGTGGTGGTTCAACTGTTAGTAGGCTCATGGAGGCGACAAACACTGTGATCAAGTTCTCCCCGGGGAGAGATCTCTACCCTGGCACTGGCGACAGGGTTTGCCTCGTCACAGGCACCATCCTAGACATTTGTGAAGCTGTGAGAATGATCTTTTCTACCATGATGCAGTCGGCAAAGTCGGACGAGCTCCAAGAATCTCTGAAGCGCTTTAGGATGATTGTCTCCAACATTGCTTCGGGGATGGTCATTGGGAAATCGGGACACACCATCAAGTCCATTCAGGTGGAATGTGGGGTGAAGATCCAGATCACGAACAAGGTTGACAACTCGCTTCCAGAACGGACACTGACTGTGGATGGGGACACAGAGAGTATTTTGAGTGCCCTCCAGAAGATTCTCACACACACCAGTGATGACCCTGACAGCAGCAAGTGGAAGAGGCTGATGACATATTCTGCATACAGTGCTGCACCTTCTTCTTCTAACACTGGTTCTTCTATCCACCCTCTGTCCACGGCCACTAAGTCTTCCCACGCGGGGGGGATGGTGCCACAATCCTCATCTTACCAGGGCTCCAACAGTGCCACTGCAGATCAAACTTCTGCTTTCATGGCCTTCTTTGCACAGCAGCAGCAGCAGCAGCAGCACCAACCGCAGCACCAACCGCAGCACCAACCGCAGCAGCAGCAGCATGCATACTCTGCGTATGGCCAGGGGACTGCGCAGAGTGGAGCTCCCAACAACTTCAACCAGGCCTTGATGTCGTACGCATATGCTCAATCTCTGGTCAACAATAGCTCCTACTACAGCCAGTTTCAGCCAGTCATGGTGGATGGTGTAAACTTGACGGTACCTGGAGCTACTGTATCAACGTATGAGATTGCTGTCCCGGAGATGATGGTCCCCTCAATAGCTGGCTCTGATAACAAGATGCTCACCGATTTGATGAGGACGACAGGGGCGAGGGTACAACTCTCGGGAAAGGGAGAGTTTATTCCGGGGACGTACAATAGAAAGCTGACCATGACCGGGCCAATTCTCTCTGTTCAGTCTGCGCACATGATCATCTTGCAGAAGTTGCTCAAGGAGCAGGAGAATTACCAGAAGCATGGAATGCTCTAAGAATGCTTCACGTTTGATGAATAGCATTAATGACAAGCCTGCTGATATGGTATGTTGCTTTATGCTTGTCAAATCATGTCTCCCTACTCCTTCTCTCTCCTTCCTAATCCTCTATGATGCCCCCCCCCTCAACCTTGTCCTTCCCCCAGTATGAGAATCTGGGGGAGGGTTGAGGGTGTGTGAGTAGTCATACGACTGCCATCACAATAAAGTAAAGACATGGCCTAGTGCCTAGTAGAATGGGGTTTGCTGCCCTCTCCACCCCACAATCCAGGTGTCTCCAAGAATCTTCCCCCTTGTCTGAATTCAGGAAACATCTTCATTTTTGTGTGTTCTCCCATCTTGAGTATTCAGCACAACATTTATCCATGCATGTATACATTTCATGCTACCAGATCAGAGGTCAGCAATTGGTCAGGGCATAATTAGATTGTGTTGGTCATTTATTTTGGTTCCATTTGTCACGTTTCAAAACTTTGTAGGTCATGTACAGGCATAAAACCATATAGCGTGTGCTTGTGTATTGTCAACTGGAACCTTTACGGTTGTTCTATCGATCTGGGACCATGGCGGTTATGTTGTCATTCTTGAATGTTCCATCATGGTTGTATTGCCGATCTGGAACCATTGTGGTTGTGTTCGTCATAATATGGTAGTATTATCAATATAGAACCAATAGGTTGTATTGTCATTCTGGAACTATTATGGATATGTTGTCATTCTGGAACTAAAATATATCAGAATACAAAGGTCAATTTTGTTTTGTGGGTTCACTTGTCACTTTTGTCATGTTATTTTTGTAGTTGCAGTCATTCCATGTCACGTCACGTCACCCCTGCTCAAAATTATCATCTGTGAACCCCCGTATCTCCCAATCACAGAACATAAATCTTTATCCATACATCATAATACTGTGTATGTATGTATATATATATATATATCCTAAACTATAACATTTAATAATAAATGGTTACTTGTTTGAGGTTTTAATTTTGTTATTGTAATGTTAGCTTACAGTTTTCCCAAGATATATTGTGATGCTATCCTAGAATAAGACCACAATATGATAAATAAAACCCCACGACCTTGCTGGTCATGAGTTGTGGCTTAGACATGATTTCAAGAATGTATCGGAGGAGAAATGTAGATGTATACTGACTGCAGTGAAGTTAGAATATAGGTGAAGTTAAAATCCTAGACATCCTTATAAATATATCAGGGAGTGTGTAGCACTTTCTATATAGGTTTGATCCACATTTTTAAGGAGAACTCTCCCCTTCTCCACCCCAAAAAACAACAACAAAGCTCGTGACTCGGCTAAATATCACATCAATAGCTTCCTAGCAGCCTAAAGGTTTCTGCTGCTGCTAATTCTAAACAGATTCCCAGCGTACCTTGAATTATTCGCTAAAAGGATAAAATGTAAAATGTCAGAAATTCTTCTTCAAGATCTGTCTTCACCTATATCTGTCTTTCGCCCGCATAACTTGCATACATTCATGATTTTGGTACCAGAAGACTCCAATGACTAATCTGTTTAAAATTACTAAAGATTGCCAGGCATGTAAGGACACTCGAGCTAGTTCACATGCTGTATTTGAACAAATGACTGGCTTCTTGGTTTGTGGAGTTCTCCTGTGTGACTGTTACAAGTCATTGAAAGAGGATGTCGCTAACCTTGCATGAGTACTGTCAAGAGTAGCAACAAGATATGATTGTATGTGTTGATTTCTGTAGTGGTCTACATTGGCTTAGCAAGCAGCTGTATTTGTTAAGCTTCTCATAGAAAAAAGAGACTGTGCCTGGTAGATGACGACTCTTTACAACGTCTAATAATGTTCACCAGTCTTTACCATTTAAAATCATGTACGGTATGTTATATTGCTTCTTTTTATAATGATTGGTGGACACGTACACAATTTTAATGGTCTTGTTTCTTTTATTTTTTAAACGAACCAGCTCATGTAGCTAAACCCTTTACCAGTTATACTGTAATGGCACAGGATGTTTTGATGGGAGAGATTTTGTGCGCAGTAGAGATGAGTGGAGTCATATGCCGAGATATTTCCAGAAACCTTCAAATCTTGGCTTGCTCCTTCAATCAAATGATGCTTATCAAAAACTGTCATCAGTCTAGACTTGGTGACATTAATCTTGGCAGACTAATGATATTGCTATAGTGACATTAATCTTGGCAGACTAATGGTATTGCTACCAAAGGGCCTTGGCTCTCAACAGTTCAATTTTAGACGTATACAAACAGCAAATCATAGAATAGCCTTGTAATCATGTTAGCCATATTATAATTGCCAAGTGAAGCGAGCCCTCAGGGGAGTTGGACAGAAAACTTGGCGTTGCCGTATGTATCTATGTTGCTATGTATTCACAGGACACTCTGGGCTTATTAAATTTGGAATGGCAGTTAGTTGGAGGAAAGAAAACTGGTCAAGTAAGAATGTCGCTGCTTATCAGAAAACAGGACTAAGAAGCTAATATGGTTCAAATTACTTGGAAGCGTTATGAATAATTATGCATTTGTACTGATATCTGAAAACAGTTATCTAAAACCTGAACAAAAGTATTACTTATGCACAAGATTTTGGATTTGGTAAAATGATTATTTCAAAGGGAATCTTAACAAGCAGGCTCTGTGCTGGGTTCGAAACCCGTGCTAGGATGACTGACCCCTATTGCAAACAGAGAGCAAGAAGGGCATGACTTCTGAGACAAAGACCCTGATAGTTATATTATTTTAACTGGCATACAAAATCCTCTTATGTATTGTGATCATAAATTCCATACATTGAAATTGGTGGAAGCAGCCTGGATCCAAAATGCAAGCCATCGCAGATCCAAAATGTCTTGAGGAAAAGTCCAGTTCCATATTTTAAAAGTATAATAAATTTTGAATGTCTTGCATCATCTGTTCTGGTCTGGGTGTTTTGTGATGTCATGGAGATGTGCCACTTGTGCATCATAAAAGTCAATGGCTCTATATCTTGAGACTTACCTTTTTATTGCAATCGATGGTAACCGTTGTATGGTCCTAGTGTGAAATTCCTAGCCTTTCAGCTATTACATAATATATAGACCTAACTGGACTACGGCAGGCAAGCTGCTATTATATAGCCTGGTACTGAAGTGCCATCCCAACTAGTTAGTTCTAATCAATTTAGAAGTAGCATTTTTGGTGATGCCCACCAATTTCTGAAGATACTGCAGTATTGAAATATGTTACATCCAGCTCTGCACATAGGGAACGGGGGGGGGGGGGGATATAGCTAGCAGTAGCCATACCAATATTCACCCACTCAAGAGGTATATAATACTATGTCTCTAGCTAGGGAGGTAGCTACATGTACACTGCAAACCAGGAGTAGCTGGGACAAGCTATATACAAATTGGGCATTCAATTTGCAACCTAGTCACACTCACGTAACAGGCAGGTGGGTGTGGCTTGCAGGGATCAACCCACTATATCAACCACCTGAAAGTTGCCGCGTCCAACAATGATTGCATTTTTGCGTGTGTTTTCTTGTAATCCTTTTCTCTCTATATACATTACATGGCCCTAAATGTGGTGATTGTCTAGGTCCCGTCCCACTTTGTCCTTCCTAGGAGCAAGGAGAGAAGGGACAAAATCACAGACAAAGAAAAGGCTGGGAAAAGTGGGCGTAGGCACCCAGCAGCACTATTGTCTCCTGGGGGAGCCAAGGCAGGGAAGAGAGGGTAGGATGTGTATGTGTTAACTTTGGGTGATTGAAGTCGATACGGTGGATTGATAGACGTATGGCTTACTTAACTAGTTTGGCTAGAGTCGTGAGGGAATTGGATGAAAAGTTGCTGCATGGTGTATCTATCTTACATGTTCACCTGTTAAAAAAATTTAAAGTGAAATAAGAGCTTAAGTTTATAAACTGGGAAGGGTTGTCAAGGATTAAAACAGTAGCAGGTTCGAAGGAAGACTAATTGCACAGGCCAAGTGAGAACGGGGTGTTTGGTTAATAGCCAACAGGAAAGGATGCTGAGTTTCATTCTGACATTAGCTACTAGAGTTATGGAGGTGAGATGCACCATTTTTGTCATAGTGATGCATAACCTATTATCGATCTTGGACATGTACTGCTGCTTTCTGTGGACAGAAAACTAGCTACACAGTTGGCATATATAGGGAGATAACTGATGAATATAGGTGTAGAGAGGAAGATATTTAACAAGAGCATAATGAACACGCTAAATGGTGTGAAATATGCAAACGATCACTTTAACAAGTTCATGTCATCTTCGGTATGGTCTTCCCTTTAGTGCTTGGAGAATTCCTGCAGAAAGCACTGCCTGATGACCTCACTCTTAGTGTAGTGTGCTCCCCATCTCAACTTCCAAGTGCATTCAACAAAAATCTCAGTCATAATTCCACATGCATCATTTTCATTTCGGAAATTTGTGGTTACATAGTGGTGTTCAACCTTGCACCAGTTCGGAAACTGTAAGTAATATTATATATAATTTCCCCATATCACAATCCAAGTAAGCATTTCAACTTCATGATGACATCAATAATAGTACCGTAGGGCTATATATATAGGACATGGCTAGAGCAATGCTATCTTACAAGTTGTGATCAAAGTTTTGTCCCATTGTACACCAGACTAAAAAAATCACTTCTCCTTTATGCCTTTGCTCACTCTTGATGCCTTGCATTCATTAATACACTCTTGTTTAACCTGTTAATATTATTTGTTTGTTTTGTAATTGATATTTTTGTTGTTTCTGCCTTGTCAAAGTTTCACAACAGTCTGTGACCTAGGCTTTAGCTACTTACATATGCATAGGTCATTCCAGGTCATTCTTTTTATGGTCATCTGTACAATACACTGATCTCACCAGATCCTGATCCGTTGTGCATCCATTGTAAGGGAGCTTGATATTACAGTGCAGTGAATGAAGACTGCTGCAAACTTGAGATACTTTAGGTAGTGTAACCTTTCACTACTGCTGAATAGGTGTTTCGATGTGTCACAGTTCGTAGTCGTGTTTGTTTATCAAGGAGACTACAACATGTTGTGATATCTTTGAAAGATTGCCATAACATGTCCAGAAAAAGATGTGGAAATAAATAAAGCCAAAAATACATATATATATATCGCAATCCCTTGCAGCTGTTGGAAGAAGTACTACATAGGGGAGGGAGACCAGCAGAAGACTGGAGACCAGAGTGAAAGACATCAAGATGCCTGTAGAAAGTGCGCTAAAGAGAAATGTGCAATTGCTGAACATGCATGGGATAATGGACATCCTATTTTGTGGGAGGATGCCACCATCTTAGATCAGGCCAGAAGACAGAAGAAACTGCTATATAGCTATATAGTGAAGGAGGCATTGCACATCAGCCTAGCACCAAAGTGTGAGCGGTTCAATCAAGTCTGTGGAATGGACTTGCCTTCCTGCTGGGGACCCACTCTCGAGAGCCTGAACTTGAAGCCATGACCACCATAATTTTTCTGTATTCTGTTATTTATTGTTCTTTGTTGATGTTGGAATTATTATTGTTGTTATTGTAATTGTTGTTGTTGTGGTAATTGTTGTTGTTGTGTAATTAATTGCTATTATTGTTGTTATAATGTAATTATTTTTTGGTTGCGGTAATTATTGTTTTTTATTTTGTAATTATTGTTGTAGTTATTGCTGTTGTAGTTATTGATGTAATTATTGTTTTAATTATTGTTTTAATTATTGTTGTAGTTATTGTTGTTGCTGTTGTAATAATTATTGTTGTTTATTATTATACTTTTTTTAAACTTATTAATTTTTACATCCAGTTCATGTGCGGTTCACATGCTAGGTGTGTGTGCCAGGATGTGGTTATATTACGTGGTGAAGAGCTACATGTATCACACAAGTCGGTATGTATATATATATCTCTGAAGGCTAGTTGAAACGTAGGGGGAGTAAAATTTCAAGTTGATTATTGAGAAGGTCATTGTAACCGGTTAGTTATATAGCACACCCTTTTTTATCAGAGTATATACTTTGACCCACTTTTTTCCTTTATTTTTAATTTTTATAATTACAGCAATAACAATTACAACAATAAAATAATAAAGCAGAATATATATATATATTATATATATCAACTAAAACTTGCATGGGGACTGCTGCCTAAATTGTTGTTTGGGCTGCTGGTGGCTCCAAAAGGACTCGAACCATGCATTCTTTGTTGTAAACTGACACCAAAAAAACCCCATAGAAAATGGGGAGGGGGAATCTCCTGAAATTCAGTTTAACTGGTCCTATACCACCAAGGTATATATATATATATGGTATATATATGTTTTTAATTATTTTTTTTATTTTTATATTTATAGCTATCATGCTTATTCATAATTATATAGGTTCCCCTCAAGTTCAAAAGTTCAAGTGATGACTAGAGAAATGGCTCATCCCCAACCCTGATGGCAAAGATCATATGCTTACTTATGTGGTGAACAATAATTAAATAAAGTCATCTCTACTTGTAATTTTCTGTTATTTTCCACAATGCTGAAGTGTAAAACAAGAAAAACAAAAATCAAAACAAAAACACCCGCCTTATATAAACAATAACGATAATAATGAGAACAAAATGTTTTGTTTGAGACAACTATATAGGAATGACAAATTAACACTACCATGTAAGCAACCAGCTGTATAATGATAGGTATACATGGGTGCACTCTTGTTGCCTTTATCTCGTGACCAATAAATGTTTGGAGGGGGGGGGAGAGAACTCTTTGCTATATAGAATTTTGTCCTTGCTGGGTAAGAAGGGTATATATGGTTGATAGCTAGTTGGTATATAGGATAGTATTTCTAAAAACTGGGTAGAGACAGAAAACCTATATAGAAGACCACAGTCACTTATTACCAAATATATATCAAGACCAAGTGGTGTTCAGAAATTGGATAGGTGTCACTGCGAGTTGAATAACTCAAAAGGTATATACAATAAAGGATAATGTCACACTCGATATTGATTTGACCCACATTACAAAATGGCAGGTAAAAAACAGGTAAAAAACACACGCCAAAAACCAAGCTTGGTTAAAACTTGCTTCCTTAGCTGCCTAAATGTTCACATGATATTAGGATTTGAAGCATACCTTTCAAGGCAGCAACGTTAAATAAATATATATGCTAAGAACCATCTTTCAAGGACCTATCGGGGAAATGTGCCTTGTGTTAACTATTTCAATGTTAACTATTTCAAAATGGCAGATGGCAAACAGTCGGAAACCCCCCCCCCCCCCCCAAAAAAACACCAAAATAAAAACCGAAGCCATATCTCAACTACCTGATATATAGCTAAGTAGTTTTTAGCTACTAAAAAGGTGGTTTCAGTTGTTATGATTTATGATTTCCAAAATCTGCCTTGAATCCTTCGTGCGAAAACCCCCCTTGAAATTCACGTTCAAGACCTATCTCTTCCCCCACCCTCCCTCACCACATGCAAAATATGTGGGTCGCAGCGCGCGGTTACTTTCCACCTATACGCGCGCAAAGGGCATTTCCAACACGTGATCCCCACGCAGTTTAGGGAGGCTCAAAAGTGTTATCTCGGCTCTACAATGTCTTCTGACTCTGAGGGAGATACTGAAACTAACCCTAGTGCTGCCAGGTACCGCAATGTGGGGTCAAAAAGGAGTCGTAGCAGCAAAGAGCTTGAAAATGGAATTGGCTCTGTTGTGAAACGGATTCATACTAACCCAGGTGCGTGTGAGTGTTCAGTCAACATGCATGTGGGTAAGTAATTATTGTTTTATTTCCAGCGTCACCTTCACTGTTGTAGTAACTTATCCAAGGAAATATTAATGCCTCTAGCTTATCACTGAACTTTGTTTCTGAAGCACAATTGCTGGGAGTTAATTAATTGAGTGACTGAGTGTGACTGACTCG
The DNA here is from genome assembly GCA_028752905.1 of Cladorhizidae sp. MBARI D1340-BT2. Classification (NCBI taxonomy): domain Eukaryota; kingdom Metazoa; phylum Porifera; class Demospongiae; order Poecilosclerida; family Cladorhizidae; species Cladorhizidae sp. MBARI D1340-BT2. Next base: position 19,690,233 of record JAQNBH010000015.1, on the reverse strand, counting down.
GTGGCAGCTAGGTATGAAATTTGTATCGATGTCTGTCCATTCAAAAATATGAAATCTCTTTTTTATGTAATCCCTCATCCTCAAAGTCCAGGTTTCCCTTCCCAAGAATTTTAATCTTTTTAATTTTAATACTTTATACCGGAATAAGTGTCAATTGCAACAGAAACCCAGTAATACATTGAAGAACTGGTTTACAGAGTTCCCTGCGTTTGAGACGAAAATTATCATAAAGCTGTTTTATTACAAGTTTTCAGTTGACAAAATTTAGACGCAATGTCTTCAGCTACATGAACTCTAGCAAAAAAACTAACAACTAGCATTCTATTAGAGCTAGCTACCTAGCTCATGGTAATAATTTGTCATGAAGAACGAACTAGGACTCCCAATCTGAGCTTCTAGAAGCAATAGTTAGGCAGTTGGATACCTAACACTGAACAGCCACTGTGATGACTCTGCTTCTTGACTCTGCTTCTTAGATGAGCAAGATCTTAGATGAGCAAGATCTTAGATGAGCAAGATGCAACAAAAAACATTGTGCTAGTTACCACTCTCTTCTGGGGACTAATTATAAGCCTTGCTTGGAACAGTTCACAATATCTGCCTGGTCGCATTCCTTTGCTTAGAACTACCAATTATGAAACCCCACCCATTAATTAATGAGCCTTACGAACGTTCTTCACTGCCTCTTAACCTTCCACATTCATCACGTTCATCTCTTCCTTGGATTCATCTCTTCCTTGGAGAATTTTTTTTGTTGCCAAAACAAATAAAGCACACCAACACGTGTCAACTAGTGTATCACAACCGGAACTAAAAATTGAGTCTTCAAGCAATGCAATGTGAGTTCATGTACACATTATCACTAAATTGATGCATCGCTAGTGCGAGTGGCATATTGTGAACCAGCCTTTAGACTGTCAGATATCCTCTCGAATATGCCTTGGAGTCATAGGCTACTTTTTCTCCCCCCTAATTTTGACCGACCATGGTGGCAATTTTTTTTTTTGCGTGCAGAGAGTTAAGAGAGAACCAGACCATTTTTTAACAAAAATGCCAAGGCTTTTTAACGCTTCATCTATCTTCAATTATGTATGTCTCAAAAGATGGCCCATTCTTGTGCTTTCCATGTGATATTTGTACAGGTGTTGCTATCAATTATGGCTTGAATTACTGGCTGTATGTGATACGATCTGAGAAAAGGGCCCACTTCGCCCCAACCTGATTTTGCACTAGGACCTGAAATAGCTACCAAGGTTGTGATTCGTGATATTTTCATAAATTACCTCAGAGGCATCTTGGGTCATTGCTCTATCTTTGTGCAAAGTTTTAAGGCCAAGAAGCGCTTCCTTCCATTCAAGCGAGCAGTTAGAAAAAGCTTAAAAAATAGAGAAGCCACGCGAAGCTACCGCGTGCAAGGAATGAAAATACGGGCACGTGGGAATTTCCCTTCAGTTTTCGTAGCAACCTAAATAGACAGCGTAGTGATGACAAGAAGCTCTTCTGAAGCAGCTCGCGCAGTAAACTCTCTTTTGCACTTCAGCCATGAAGACCAGCAACCCCTCTTGGAAGTATTGGAAGAGTATTTCTGTACACCTGATAACCATGCAGATGATAGTGACATAGAAGATGACAATGAGCTAAATGCAGGTGCATACAAATAAAACATCATGCTTACAAAAAAATGGTGATTTCAATCAGATATTGTGTGTGTGTTTGATGTCAAATAGGAGTTGAAGCAGAAGTGGTGTGAATTGACAACCATCATTCCTTGCTTCAATTGGACAGACTTCTTTGCTTCGCATTTGAAGAAGTTATCAGGAATAAAGCGTTTCCACCAATTCATATTCAGTTCATCCGATCCAGGCACAGTGACAGCAAAGGAGCGTTAAGACACTGTAGAACACCGGTTTGTGCTTGCCAAACATTGCTGGACACAACAGTCACAGATATGCCACACATCATTCCTGCCAAAGGTTTGTCTCCAGAACGACAGTGGTACTTATTTGACAGCATCCGACAATTCTGTCCCGAGAAGGACAAAGACATAACTGCCCCAAACCTCATCTTTTCTAAAGCCATCCTGTCGAGCTGCTACACCAGTGGTTGACGAGGATGTGGAGAACTCGACCACATCAGTGCCACCGATTAAAAGGGTCCGCACGTGCACGACCTGCAAGAAAGTAGAACCATGACGTCAGCATTCTTTCACTTAGCTACTCACTACCTTATCCTTGCTAATTTTATTTTTATGTCCTTGCTATAACCATTACAAAGATAACCAGGATTATCTACTGCTGTCAGCACTAGCCACTCAATCAAACTACACTTTTAGCTTAGCTACTAATCCAAAACCAAAGGTAAAATAAAGTAGTGAAGGTGCAGAAACTCACTTGGACCCCTATAACTTGATACTAGCTCTCAAAAGAAACAAAAAATCTGACTTGTGTAGCTAGGGTGTAATTTAGTTTAAATAAAGTAGTAAAGGCACAAAAACTCAGTTGGACCCTATAGAGACGACGATAAAACTATAGAAGCTAAGCCTAATAACTTGAAGATGCTAGCCCTCAAAACAATAAACAAAATTCTAAACAGTTAACTTGTAGCTAGCCAGGATGTAGCTAATAACAAACTAAGACTACACCTGTTCACAAGATGCCAAGAAGTTCTTCTCCCTTTCTCCCAGCTATTTAATAGGGTAGCGCCATGGCCTAGCGCTGCCTAGATCACAAAAGATACACTTGCCCCAAAAAACACCGACTTCTGGTACGGGTTGTCTTCAATGATTTAAAACGTGACGTCATCAATGCGTGACGCGGAGTTTCGCGTATAACAACACAAGGGAAATTTCTAGACTCGTTTGACAGTGTAGTGAAGAATGGAAGCAAAAACTGTGTATAACTTTGGAATGGCATTAGATCAAGGCACAATTCCAGTACCATTCCACTTAGCTATCCTTGAACTTTAACCTCATGACAATAATGCAGATTTTTAAAAATGGCCGAAGTGGGCCCTTTTCTCAGATCGTATCACATATAGAGATAGCACTGAGGCCATTAAAATTTAAAAAAGTAAATAATTAACTTACAAAGCACTTGCACTCTAACCATAAGCCTTTTATGGTGCTATCAGAGTACCCACAAATTGACTCGTGAATGATTACTTTCTTGAAAAATAGTTTATTCCTCCTAATAGCCATATTTTCTTTACTGACAGGTGAGATTTACACACAGACCTCACCAGAAAAGATCGTTAAAAAAGAAAGAGCATTAAATTTAATGTACTAAGGGGTGGAGGGGGGAAATTGACCAGAGATAGAATATTTGTGGTCAATGCCCCTCTATGCTAAACCATGCTTCATATCGTTCATTTCTCAACCAGGAAATGAAAGTATCATTACTCAAGAAGAATGCTGACAATAATGAGCTGAAACTTGAAACACAGTTAGTATATCAGTGAAGGTATAGAATAATGAAATGTTTAAAAAAGATTTAAAAAATATGGTCTGGCTCCCCCCTATAGTCTCTCTGTGTTTAGCACACATCAAGTTGTTAAATGCCCATTTCTTTGTCATTAAAACTGGTCTTTGTTAGATGTCTTTATGGTAGTTCGGTGTGAAGCGCTGCTTATTTGCAGGGGTCTGCTAGCTCTAGTAGCCAGGTAACTCCTCCATGGCTTATGAAGTTCCAAAACACTTTCCAATATACCTAACAATTATATTTCTGTCTTGTAAAGAATGCCAATAGCGAGCTTATCGCAAGAATCGTTCTCATCTTTGTCTACAATGAGATTTTCGCCATGAAGGAAGTCTAAATGAAGGATCTAAAAAGTTCTGTAGAACACGTGTTCTGACAAATAAAGTTGAACGTGAAATATATTAATGCTAGCGCTAGCTCGAGAAACTTGCTCCTTTGTAAACTACCTCAAGAGACTTAGTCTGGTTAGAGATATTAAATCTTTTTTCGACTAACTTATGAGATTAGGTCCTTAGTCCTCCGCCTAAAAGTATAATGGAAGGTGTTTGTTTATAAAAATTTCTGTGGGTGGGCATTATTTAGAAATAATGTTTAGCTACGTGTCACATGTTTTCTTACAGGTTGGAGTCAGAAGTGGTGCCACAGTTTATGGTGTAATCTTCAGCTATCAAGACGGTAGATGCTAAAAGTGCCATCTAAGATACAGTACAAGCCTCCCAAAAAAACTTTTCGTACTGTTTGTGTTGGGCTTACGTTCAAGGCAGAAACATTTAATAAGGAATGCACAAGCAACGCTCAAACGTATTGCTAATGCAATTCATGGACCAATTCATGGACCAATTCATGGACCATTATTTAATTATCCGAAGCGCGCAATCAACATTTACAGTATCCTACACCACGTGTTCGAGAGGGCACGCAAAGTCAGTCGGCCTTCGGTTGATCTGATTGTTGCATTTTGTCATAGCTTCTACTTTTGATTTGTCCCGGGAATGGCTCTTACAAGAACTCTGGCTGCTACAAGTATAATACTAGGTAGAACTCCAAGGGCTTGTATCTCTAGCGCCTACCTATAGTAGTGACAGAGCCTTCACTTCAATGTAGTTTTTAGTGTTATTTAGTAGTTTTTAGTATAGTTTTTAGTAACATTTTTGCTGGGGGGTAAAAGGGGGGGAAACACTAAAAGCTAGCACACACAGTAACTTTAACTATTGATACTTATACAGAATAAATTGGTTGGTCTTCTAGCAGAATGAAAATTCTGTGTTGGCTGTACCAAGCAGTCTTAGGGGACTCCTCAGTGGGAGAGGTTAAGGCAGGGAGGGTGATATACAAAGGCCAGATTCAGCTATTGGCAAGTTTGAAAAGAAAATTCTTTAAATCAAATTCAGGTTTGGTTTATTATTTTTGAAATGTAATTACCAGGCAGCCATGGATAAGCTGGAGGAAGAATTCAAGCCTGTCATGGAAGACGAGGATAATATAGTTATTTGCTCTCTAACATCTATGGTGGGGTCAGTGGGGGTCCCGGTCAGGACTGGACTTGTTCGATAACTAGATAACTGGTATAGTTGTTTTGAAAGTGCCTAAGCTATATATACATTTTTTAAATCCAATGGCTTATCTCAATCGGATATCTAATACATTGGCTCTAACCAAACTGCCATCAAGACCCAGGCCTAGATTATCATTAGCCACTAGCAACCAACTTAGTTTCAGTGTGACATGAGAAAGCTTCTACCACTAGATATTAACTTTTGCGTAGCTTAATCCCAAAACTATGTTCAACACAAACCTTGTTGGCTTCTCTTATCAGTTGGCAGTACGCTCTGCCTTGAAAAATCCTCACAAGCAATATCCTGCAAAGTAAAATTGGGTTCCCTTTGCTATGAAGAAGAATGTGCAGTTGGTATACTGTCTTCTCATCACCTTTTTGCATCTTTTCCTCCACGACTTTCTGGACAGCAGCTGTAAACAATGAAGATCTCCCACTCCATGGCTGTCAGGCGATGGTGACCAGTCTCCTATACCGCTTGAAAATCTGTGGATGCTTTGCCTTGTTGCTGTCATGTCCTCCTTCAAAATAATGCAGCCTTGAATCCTCTAGATTCCAAAGATAGAATTCTCTGTTTCTTATCCTAGAATAAGGCTCTGTTTCTTATACTAAAATAAGGCATTTTGATTCCGATTCCGATAAACTGAAAAAGAGTAACCGCTAAAGCAACGACCATTAGCCTTTCTCCCGCCTTCGTCGATTGCTGGACGACGTGCGCAAGTGAAATTCAATGCTTAATGATTCCTGCCTAACGTACCGTTCGTACATACTTGCATTCTTGGCGAATGTTTGGCGAACGGTACAGTAAAGGCGGGTTCACAATATGACGATAGCTCACCGTCTTGTTTCGTTTCCGTTCCATCGTTTTGTCTTATCGTTTGCTCCGTTCACAATTCAACGTTTAATTAGCGATAAAGTCGCTCCGACACTTTCTAGCAATTCCACCCAAAGTGTACCCGAAGCTATGAGCATTCGTGAGCGGCAAGTTATACTACTCATTCTACTGATCAGGAGAAGCCAAATGCGGTAACCTCCCTTATTAGCTACCTCCTTCCACGCATTTTCTTTCACATGAACATCTTTGTATGTTCTAGAGTCTATCTACCAAAGGCAGGTAAAATCTCGAACAGCTTCGACTAGCTTCTCGTCGTCCATCATCCGAGAGTTAAAAAATTTAAATGTAACTAGTGCATATTTGATTGGTCAGACGCGCTGGCGCTGGATTAGAACTCTGGTCTATTCCAACGTCTCCTAGCGTTTCGCTTCGTTCGACGAAACGGAGGGTGACGGAGAATGCTCACAATTGACGATAGGTGATGGAACGAAACGAAACGGCGAGCTATCGTCATAATTATTGTGAACCCGCCTTAACACTGTGACTCAAACGTAACATCCAATGCAAATGGCATGTAAAGTTTTGGGGGAGCTTGTACTGTACAAAGACTGCATGGAGCAGCCAGTATGAATTGCCCTTGAATACTGTTGTAGTCCTAATGCCACGCTGATGAACTATATATCTTGCACAAACTAACCTTCCTTTATTTGGTAAAGTAAGATTGTCGTTTCTCTCTGTGTGTGGCCTAGATGAAAAAGAGGATACCTTTGTCAAGTTTCTCCTTCCCAACTTTGTATCGGGGATGATCATAGGGAGTGGTGGTTCAACCATTAGCAGGCTCATGGGAGCGACAAACACTGTGATTAAGTTCTCCCTGGGGAGAGATCTCTACCCTGGCACTGGTGACAGGGTTTGCCTCGTCACGGGCACCATCTCAAACATTTGTGAAGCTGTGAGAATGATCTTTTCCACCATGATGGAGTCAGCAAAGTCGGATGAGCTCCAAGAATCTCTGAAGCATTTTAAGATGATTGTCTCCAACATTGCTTCGGGGATGGTCATTGGGAAATCGGGACACACCATCAAGTCCATTCAGGTGGAATGTGGGGTGAAGATCCAGATCACGAACAAGGTTGACAACTCGCTTCCAGAACGGACACTGAATGTGGGTGGGGACACAGAGAGTATTTTGAGTGCTCTCCAGAAGATTCTCGCTCTCACCATTGATGACCCTGACAGCAGCAAGTGGAAGAGGCTGTTGACCTATTCTGCATACAATGCAGAGTCTTCTTCCTCTGTCACTGGTTCCTCCATCTATCCTCTGTCCACGACCACGAAGTCTTCCCATGCGGGGGGGATGGTGCCAGGTCTACCTCAATCCTCATCCTACCAGGGCTCCAACAGTGCCGCTGCAGATCACAGTTCTGCTTTCATGACCTTCTTTGCACAGCAGCAGCAGCCACACCAACCACAGCAGCAGCATGCATACTCGGCATATGCCCAGGGGACCACGCAAAGTGGAAGTCCCAATGAATTCAACCAGGCCTTACTGTCATATGCATATGCCCAATCTCTGGTCAACAACAACTCGTATTACAGCGAGTTCCAACCAGTCATGATAGACGGTGTTAACTTGACGATACCTGGAGCTACCGTATCGACGTACCAGATTGCTGTCCCAGAAACGATGGTGCCCACAATTGCTGGCTCTGATAACAAGATGCTCACTGATTTGATGAGGACGACAGGGGTGAGGGTACAACTCTCGGGAAAGGGAGAGTTTATTCCGGGGACGTACAATAGAAAGCTGACCATGACCGGGCCAATTCTCTCTGTTCAGTCTGCGCACATGATCATCTTGCAGAAGTTGCTCAAGGAGCAGGAGAGTTACCAGAAGCATGGAATGCTCTAAGAATGCTTCACGTTTGATGAATAGCATTATTGACAAGTCGGCTAATATGGTATGTTGCCCTATGCCTGTCAGATTGTCATCCCTCCCTTTCCTCCTTCTCACCTCTCCCTAATCCTGTATGATGCCCTTTCCAGTATGAGAATCTGGGGACAGGGATGAGGGTATATATGAGTAGTCATTGACATGACCTCTAAAGTAGACGTGACCTAGTGCCTAGGAAACATCTTCATTTGTTTTGTTCTCACACCTTGAGTATCCAGCACAGCATTTATCCATGCATGTATGTTCCATGCTGCTCGATCAGAGGTCAGCAATTGGTCAGGGCACAATAAGATGGTGCTGGTCATTTATTTTGCTTCAATTTGTCACGTTTCAAAACTTTGTAGGTCATGTACAAGCATAAAACCATATAGCGTGTACTTGTATTGCTAATCGGAACATTTATAGTTGGTCTATTGATCTGGAACCATGATGGTTATGTTGTCATTCTCGAATGTTCCATCATGGCTGTATTGTCGATCTGGAACCACTGTGGTTGTGTTGTCATTCTGGAACCAATATGGTAGTATTGTCAATTTGGAACCAATATGGTTGTATTGTCATTCTGGAACCAATATGGTTGTATTGTCATTCTGGAACCAGTTTATGTTTTCATTCTGGAACCATATTGTCATGTTATTTTTGTAGTTGCAGTCATTCCATGTCACGTCACCCCTGCTCAAAATTATCATCCTGTGAACCCCTATCTCCTAATCACAGAACATAAATATATACTAATGTATGTAATATATATCCTATATTTTTTATAATGGACACTATTGATTGCTTGTTTATAATTGTTATGTTATTATATCTCTTCGCTTACAGTTTTTTTCAAGATAAAATGTGAACACTCCTAGAATAAGACTACAGTAGCTGAAATATAATACTAGCTATGAGTTGATGATTCCAAGAATGAAATGTGGATGTATGTTGTACTGAAGTTTAAATAGACCAAAAAACACTCCTAATCTAGACATATCCTTATGATATATCAGGGAAAGGTAAACCTCACCTCCCTCCGCTCCCCACTAAACTCATCTCAACTAAAACTCCTCACATTAGTAGCCTCTTGGTTAACTAGAAGGTGGTTTTAGTTGCTGTTGGCTCAAAAAAAAATATTCCTAGCTTACCATGAATCATTCGATAAAGGGGTAAACTGGAAGACCAAAAAACCGACTCTTTGGAATTCATCTTCAAGATCTAGCCCATCTCTGCTCTTTCGCTCACATGACCTGCATAATAATAATTTTAATACTAAACGACTCCAGATCTTCTAATGCATTTACCATGACTAATCTGTTTAAAAGACTGCATTAGATAAAGATCGCCAGGGTGTTTGAGCTAGCTCCCGTGCTGTGTTATTGTTAGTGAACAAATGACCACTTAATTCTGTTATATATATTTGGTTTGTGGGGTTCTCCTGTGCAACTGTAACAAAGTCCTGGAAAGAAGGATGTGGCAGTCTCGACTAGAGTGTGGCCGAAAATAAAAGATGTGATATATATAGTATGTGCTAATTTGTATTGATTGGCTTCTCAAAAAGATGACCTTTTTATAACTTCTAATCATGCACACCAACCAGTTAGACAACCCTTTACTGTTTGAAATCATGTATATACAACAATTATGTATTATACATATTTTTTAAATGTACATATACTGATCTGTATAAATGATTTTTAAATGGTAAAAGTTCTTCCCTTCAGTCTTTTTTTTTTGAAAAGTTGACTGGTTGTAAAAAGAGATGCTCCACTTGCACACCATGCATGGTTCTGTCTATATATATATATGATTAGTAAAGGCCTCAATTTCATCTACAATTGATAAGTTTGAAATTCCTAGCCACAGCATTTTAAGACATTATTTCTGACTCGGCCATTTCGTAGTCCTATCTCAGGTGAGCTGGCACTGAAGCGCCTTATTAAGAGAATCCTGGGGTTAAAAAAATGGGTGGTCATCCTCTAGAGCTCTAACTTTTGAATGCCACCCACCAAGTTGCTTTTGGTGTAGTGTGCTTTCTAATGTGAAGTCTAATGTGAAGTGTAACACCACCATTCTCCAAGAATTGCTATATAGTTGCTTCGGCTAAAAAAAATTATAGTGTATAGAGCCAAGTGCTTCACATTTAGTGCTGTAGTTAGATGTGGTCTGTGAGCATGTCTTCAATAGCACGGCTTTATTATGGCATACTCAAAAGTATACTCAATATTACAAGTCAAAATCAAAGCAGGGCTACTTCTAGTAAAGACACCAGCTAAATTCTGACTGCAAACATAGAGTATTAAGTACCGTAAATCTGGAATTTTTCTGTTGTTTATTAACGATGAAAAATTAAATAAAAAACTGGGTGTGGGGGGGGGAATTTGAACGTTAATTGTAAAATAGGTAAGATTATGCATTAGCTATGGCTCGAGTACACGGGCAGAGCAGAGCTTCTAGAAGTGCCAAAAATAATTTTTCTCTATAATTATATACAATCTCGCCCACAGCTGGTTTCTCTTCAAAGTTAGTTGCATATTGTCTCCCAGTCAGTCATGTTAGTAAAAAGTAATTTGTAGGCCACGAGTTCTATGATTGACACAAAATATTTTCTTACGAACTATTTTTTATTCCAAAAGGTATTTTTAGAAATTGGGCTCTAAAGTCAGACATTCAGTTCACTGTTTTCTGCCCATCTTTTCTACACAATAATGCATTAGGGGACTTCACTTGACATAACCTCTGAATATGCATAAGCTGTATTTTGTTACCTGTAGTAACTTTCTAGTTTTTCACCAAGATATGTTTGACTCCTCACTCAAGGGCAGCTGAGAGATCTTCCTTGTCATCTTCATGAAATCAAGGAGTGATGTGTGGCTAAAAATTAGCGTAACTAATGGTTCTGAAATTAGCTAGCGAATTTGGCACTGGGATCCCCTTAAAAGTTGGGAACATAATTTGTAATCGCTGTAACTTTTTTTTTATCCTTCCTCTGTGGGTATCCTTATTCTGTGTGCTTGATACATTTGTTTTAGCCAGCAACATCGAGGTCACGCAAACTGCACGTCATGGCTTCCCATTGGCTCAAATTTGTTTTTTGGCATTCTGGGAAACATTTAGCTATGATATGAGTGGAATGGTCCCCAAGACCAGTTAATTAAATTGTGGTGCATTTACAAAACTAATTGAGACCCAAAGGTCACTTCTTCTAACGACCAATGCTTGCAGTTAAAACTATGGCAAACATATTGAGAAAACATGGATTTCCATGAATTGTGGAAATACGTTGTCTAAATTAGGACAATGATGCATTTGATTTTGCATGATATTAGAAGGCATCATGACCATGAAGAAAGTTTCGAATAAAAGGAAGTTGTCCAGTAGAGCAACATATTCAGGGCCACTGCGCAACTATCATGAATAGACTGTGTGAAATTTAGACTGTGTGAAATTTACTTCCACTCAGCAAGAAATCAGCTTCCTGGTATCTGTGGTAGGCTGGCATAAAACTTACCTTTTTGGTCACCATAACATTGAAATGGAGCGTTCAACACCTCTAACGCTTTGGAAATGATATATCCAACTTGGGGAAAAAGCTTGGGATGAACTCTCAGTTGACAAAATAACATTACAATAACCTTCTCAACTTCAAATTGTATTCTCTCGCTAGTCGAAACGTCGAGAGAGTGCAATTTGAGGTTATTGTAATAGGAAGTGGAAAAAGGGTTAAAAAAAACATTTTTAGGATAACTTTCCCCCCCCCTACAAAATTAAAAGGGAGGAGTAGACCATTCTTGTCAGTAAAAAATAATAATTATTATTATTATTTTTACCATTTAATACTTCATTCATTTCCAAAGATTTTGGTCTCAAAAGGTATATAATTATATATATATAGCCCATTCTGAGTGCTTTCCAATAATGTTACAATAGTGGTTTGCAATAAAGTATGGCTGCAAAATCACAAAAGTGATTAAAAATACTATATAGCTACTGCTCTTGCAACCAGGTCCTCAACACTTGTCATTTGGCAACACAGTATGAGATAAAACTTATGAGTTATATATCACTTAAAAAATATTCCCCAACCCTCCCCATTATCCCAATTTCATTTTTTGTAGTCAGAAGACCACACAGACTGGACTATAATTATTTCATCAGAGGATTGGAATTGAAAATACAGAGCAATGCAAAAACTTTCAGAAAAATTGGGGGGCTCAAAATCTGCATGCCCTGCATTTCTAACTCCTTGGAAAGTGCAAGCCAGTACCAGTGGCTAGAGTAAGCTCTACTCTATACATGTACAATGGATGTTTCCAATATTCTAAGGTTTTAGCTGTCTCGTACCACACAGGTAGTTAATTTGATAATGCTTTCCAGTCAAACAACACTAATGTTGAACTCTAGTCAAGAGATGACTGAAGAACTGCCTGAACATGCTTGTATACAATGTAATTAAGCTGACCATGTGGCTGAGAAAACAGGCAGCATCTTTTGAAGAGAAACTTGGCCTTTTTTTTGTGGTAAAGACTCAATATTTGGTGGGTCTCACCTTCATCATATTGTAGTGGATAAGAAAGAACAAGAGAAGCTTATCAAAGCTTCACTTTGGTTTACTATCTAGTTTTAAAATATTACTTGGACAATGTTGGCATTTAGCATTTCTGTTGTAAGCTATATACTGGTCCCGTTTCATTTTCATCTGTGACTGTTTCTGAGACATATTGAATGGAAAGTAATGGTAAATGATGTAAGGGAATATTGCATGAGGTATGATATATGTCAGAGTCAGAGTGAACAACAGGCTAGGAATGGCCAAAGCAGAGTTGCATCCGATCCGTATAAATTCAGTTTGGAGCAAACTTGGCATTGACCTAATAGGTGAGTTGGCTTACAATGAATCCTGCTCTATTTGTACGTATATCTCCTGCTGCCCTTTTAGTCGATTTCTTCACTTCATTACAGGTCCTTTTCTTGAATCGCAGCAAGGAAACAAATACATCATTACTACTGATTACTTTTGTAAGTGTCCTGAGGCTCCACCTCTTTCCGACAAGACACAGCGATTGGTGTAGCTGATTTTATTTTTTCTGTCTTTTGTCAGCATGGATTGATCACATCTGATCAAGGAAGGGAATTTGTTAATGCAGTGTCAAGGTAACTTCAGTGTTACAGTTCAATTAATCCAGCTGAGACACCTTTTTTTTGCGATGATGTTATTTCCACTCATGCAATATATAGGCATATACAATGTACAGACTATCTTCAATAGGATCAAAAATCTTGCTCATTTTAAATAGCAACTATTCTAAGAATGGTGGCTTTCAGCTGATGACATAAATTGTAAATTGTGTTTCGACCAATGCACTTTGGATTTTCAGGGCAAGTGAAAATGCACAGAATACAAGGTAATAAACTTGAACATGATGCGTCTGATAAGATGACCTTGCATTTTAAAGAAGACCCAAGTATGTGGGTTACCAGAAACTTACTATTTGCTATTCTAATAATGTTCAGTTTTTGTTCTTGTTGCTGTTGTTGTTTTTAACTTACATTTAACTTGCTCATTTTTAGGTGCCTTTATGACCGCACAGAATAAGTAGTGCATACCATCCACAAACAGATGGCTGGGATGAGCACACAAATCAAACCCTGGTGCATACACTGGGGGGGGGGGGGGGGGGCAGAACTTGTGGTTACCACTTTATAGCTCCGGCGTAGATTCTGTAAACTTCATGGTATGGACTTGATATATCGCTCAAAAGATAGGTCTCTCTTTGTGCTCTCTTTTGTTACTAAAGTATGCCAAGTTACTAGACCTAAAGTGGAGGGAACTTCAAAACCTGAATGCCTGAATTGGCCGCATAAATATGAGCAGATTGCAAAGTCTGCTAGAGGAAGCTATGAGTGGCGTAAGTACGTGGTCAGCGCATGGGTGGAAAATAGAGTTTTATGGATTATTAACGAATTTCATTTTCCACCCATGCGCTGACCACGTACTTACATTTTAACGCCTAATGAAAACACTAGTGCTAATTTCAACTCTCTAGCACTTGGCAATCTGGAGATATTTATGCGGCCAATTCAGGCATTCAGGTTCCATCCACTTGTAGCTACCGTAACTATAGTTATAAATATTTTAGTATCAACAGAGAGCACAAAGAGAGACCTATCTTTTGAGCTATATATCAAGACCATACATGCAGTTTACGGAATCCATAGAGTTATAAAGTGGTAACCACAAGAAGAAGAAAAGGGGGAAAATACATGTGGGTCACTCTCCCCCAACTCTCTCTCCTCCAATTTACAACCACAGACCAGGACTGGGACCTACATTTGTATGCATACTGAATTGGTGCACAAGACTCAACATGGTAGTCTTTATCTTGATGTGTATAATCTCCACCCAAGGAAATGAACAGGAAACTCCAGAAAACTCTACTGAGAGTTCCACTGGAGCACATATGATCAAGAAACGTATTAATACAAGACAAAATATCAACAGAAGGCTCACAACAATATTCTAGTGGCAAAGAAATGACAGAAGGCTTTTTTTGATGCCAAGCATGGAAACAATCATGTGAGTACTTGAAGAGTCATACAGCATGCCAATATGTTGTGCATGACATGTGCACAGTATTTCTATGGATACTTTAATATACACTCTTTGTACATTTGCTACACATGAACTGTCATTTTGTTAAGTTTGAGAACACTTGGATGCTCCATTATGAACTTTTTACACACTCTATACAATCAAATCTTGCTCCAAGAAGACGGAGAAAATCTGAAGAGAACAACAGAGACTAGGGCAAAATGTGACCTAGGCACCCACCAGCATTATTGTCCCCTGCCGGGTTGGTGGGGGTGGGTGGGTGGATGCAAATCTTCTTTTTTTTGGCATGCCATTTTTAAGTGATAGTAGTCAACAACACAGAGGATTAATCACTTGTAAATGGATCTTTTGCATACGAATCCCAAACTTCAAAGCAATATCAACATCCAACTCATTCTCTGTGTGATTACTTTAATACAATGCCTTTCTCTGTATTTAAATTTGAATTTGCTCAATCAGGAATAATCTAGCCAAAACGTCAAGTGAGCAAATTCAAGGAAGTCGTCCATTGTATCTATACTACGTTGAGGGGATTTAATCTGGTTATTACTATATATATACCTATAGCTTATATACCTAGCTATTGATGCAATCAACTAACTAGCTGGGACATGAATAGTTTGTGTGGTAAACATGTGACCTAGGCTCTACTTCAACATTGCTCTCCTTAGGTTATCTACACTGATCTTAAAAATTCATCAGATCCAGAACTCAGAAACAGACGTATCTGGAATCATCCCACATTTTGCCCAATGTTGATGATTTGCCTTGATATTAAGTGCAAATACATGTAACATGCAGTAGTACACTGAAAACAATGAGAACACACTCATTCAGATCTTTAAAAAAAAGAAATGATGGAGGTTTGCCTCAGTGATTCCTGTCTCATCTGAGTTGCATTGTCGTGCCATTTTTTTTCACAAGAAGCACTCAAGCCAACAGCAGTGAGATTTCCAGAGCATTGAAAGCTTCCTGGGTGCAATTAAATGATGGTCTTCCATATCCTCCTCCCCTTCGCTCTCATTATCACTATTGCAGAAGAAGTGCTCTGTATCAACAAGAAACTGAACTGTACCCTGTCAAAATGAGTCGCATTCTGCAAGCTCGAGGACCATGTGCATTACATGTGACGTAATTGTGCGATGCAAGGGACCCCAGTAGATGGGCGTGCCTGGATGTGGGGCATCCAGATGAGGGAGTGTACTTACAGCTTGCATATATTGGCGTCTATGCATCAGTAGTGTGCTTATAGGTAATGTCCCAAAGCTTGCATTTATTGGAGTCTATGCATCAGTAGTGTGCTTATAGGTAATGTCCCACAGCTTGCATTTATTGGAGTCTATGCATCAGTAGTGTGCTTATAGGTAATGTCCCACAGCTTGCATATATTGGCGTCTATGCATCAGTAGTGTGCTTATAGGTAATGTCCCACAGCTTGCATATATTGGCGTCTATGCATCAGTAGTGTGCTTATAGGTAATGTCCCACAGCTTGCATATATTGACGTCTATGCATCAGTAGTGTGCTTATAGGTAATGTCCCACAGCTGGCGTCTATGCATCAGTGACATTACAACATATTGAGGATTGCCATGCCATGCAAAAGAAGGGGGATGACGCAACCCCCCCCCCCCCCCCCCCCCCCCCCCCCCCAAAAACCAATCTTTTTGGGGAGTGGAGTCGCATTTTGTAGTGATGATGATGATGATATTGCTGCTACTGATGATAATGAAGATTAATATGAGTTTCAATATTATCAGGAAGAACTTCCTATATCAATAAAGTGTTGGAGTGCAGCCCCCTCCCCCCAACAAACAAACAATACCAAAGCTCATATTCTTACTAATTTAAAAATTGCGTCTGACTTGTCTTTTTTTATTTTTATTTGGTCTATATATATATATACTGGGCTCAGACTTGGGGATGAGGGTTAACTGAACCAGAGCCAACGACTGTCTCGGGTTTGGAATCAGAGGTTGTTTATGGGTTGCTGCTGTAATCATTTGACCTTTGCCAGTTTTTAAAATTTTTATTCCCTCCCATTATTTTGCTGCTCTTTTTGTTGACCTGCCTATGAGAGTTCGGAGTTTCAATTGACTATGTGAAGGTGTTTTGATAAGATGGTCCTGGGGATGGTTGGGACAAGATATATATCAGAGTTGTACTCCAAACCTTGTGCTGTAAAGAAAGGAGAGACACATTTTCCTCCCAAACATACACTGGATTATAGTATCTCACTTTATCATGAACTGTACAGAATAACTATGTCAGAGTTTTGGAAATCTGCTCCAATGCTCTGCAATTGCCTTTTTCTTATTTGCTTATTCAAAAATGCTACTCAGCGGAGGTGGAGATGGATGTTGGGGATCCCCCCACCATTAACGAACCCTACCATAATAATATTATTATAATGAACTAGCATGAAAGCACTCACATCCACTAACAATCCTATTCATACACAAGTTGTTGATTAATCACATGCATCACAAGCTATCTCACTGTTATTGAATTTTATGAACCAGCTGGATAGGTATTTAAACCCTTACCCAGCTGGGCTATTCAATTTCTGTCTATTCAATATCTATCCTTGCTTAAAACCTCTGGTAAGATAGTCAGAGAGAACTAATCCTCTCCTGACTCCTGCAGCAGACTCTGGTGGGAGCTATCATAATCAATTACCTGCCCCTAACAATGGAATACAGGATAGATTGGTCTTCCATTGTCCTCCAGAGTTCAGCAAAGAGGTCATCCACATAGCCTAAGACAATATCGCTATATATAATTATCTAGAATAAAAGAAAACTTGCCAAAAGTGGATCTTCTGTCATCTTGCGTATATACTACATGCCCTCCCCTTTTGTATTTGGGATACACCACTGCATATTTTTTCACTCCCAACTTTGTCTTGACTTGCTCTCCCTTCCACAGTTTTCATTATGATGCAGCACCAGATGCAACCTATGTACAGTGTAGTGGTTAGGTTGGTTGTGGTTTAGAATAAATGCTATAGATAGGAGAACTAGTATCCTGGAAGCAACAGACTATATTATATGAGGCAGTAAAGGCTTATTTACCTTGCTCGCATTTGAGCGTAAGTGAATGCAGTAGAATTTGGTTATCACCACACTGAAAGTTTAACAGGTAGAGGTTTGATACACTGGAGATAGCTCACATACAAACAAAATAACTTATTATGAATAAGTGAACTTATCTTTTCATTGGATTTTGTATCTACAAAATTGGAAAGCAAATATTATATGAGATGAATTGCTTTCATTTAATGTGCACTTACATTATTTCTTCCCCCCCCCCCCCCCTTCTCTGTATAGCTTAATGCTCACATTCTGGAACAGCCTCCCTGTGTCCTTCGTGTTTATCGTGGATGTGATTGTCAAGTGATAACCACTTTGCTTTTATTAGTTCCCCATCTCCACTGGGTGTGGACACAGTTGGCCAATACAAGTGGCTCTTTGTCCCGACTAGCTCACATGCTTTCTCTTTACTTAAGGTTTCGATTTTTCGGCAGAATGCTAAAGAATGACAGAAAATATTAGGTACACATGAAAGTCAAAATACATATATACATTTTGCTAGATGCCAAATATTATAGTGATGATCAGTGGACATCAGGTTCTCCCTCACACACTTGGCAATTTGCGGGTGTCTAATTACAAGTGTTCTAATTACAAAGATTTGCCTGTGATGGAACTGAATTACTCTGATTCTCCATGTGGTAACTTTCATTGACTCATTACTCTGAATAAATATGAGAGTGAGGTCCACACATTATGTGCCCACATGCACCAACTGCACATCAATAACTACGTGCTTCTGAAGTTCCATAACTGGGTACGATCCAAATATGGCCGAGTCCCCTGGACTATCAGTCCTATCACCACCTATTGACTCAATTCTTAGTTTGGTAGAGGCTTGTTTGTGGTTGTTCCAAACAAAAAAATGGAATGCTGAAGATACCTCTTCTGGTGGTTGAAGAAAGCGGTTAGTGATGGGTGCGCACCCAAAGTTTACCAGCACTCACAATATTGAGGCTGAGGTTGATAATGTCCCAGATAACAATATTGACAGAGAGAAGGATGTTTCCAGCAGGAATGTGTCTTACATGTGGTTGGCTGTCCCATTCAGATACATGTGAACAGTCACCACAGTTTTGTTGCGTGTAAAGGAAAGTTGCAACAGTTCTGGTAGTGATATCTGTGGTTTCCTTGCCACAATTTTGGCACCTTACACACACCAGGACAACAAGCAGTCTTCAAATACAAGATATTTCTTCCTGAGATGTACAGGGACTAGTGGCATATGTTGGCTGCAGAGAAATCATTTACTTTCATAGTACATTGCAATAGTAAAGCAGGCTCACCTCGTGACATGTTCACTTTCAGTGTCTGAATCTGTGAAGGTTTCAGACTCGTATAAGGTTTCTACCTCAGAGGTTTCTGGCTTAGAGGAGTCAGTTAACGATACCAAAGTTGAAGTCCACTGAATGCCAAAGGGAATTGTGCAAGAAGTTCAATGGTCGTGCTGGTAGGAGTGTGCATTGCATAGCACAATCTCTTGCTTACTATCCTTGTTTGTGCACTTAAGAGTGTTCACACAATGAGTTTAAAGTTGTCATAAACCTGCCGCTTTTCCTGGTTGTTGGGCGAACTTGAACATTTGCACCACTCACTTCACACTGCTGCAAATTTTGTATTATAGTTTATATCAAATAGCAAACCTGTATATACACTACCTCTTATACACTGTTTCCCATGCTAATCTCTACCATGTCGCATCTACCAATGGGTCCCTGCAGGAATAGTTCCAGCATTTAATGCAGCATCTACAATCTATATATATACCAGTACACATATTGGTCTATAGCAACAATACATTCCAATGCACGAATAACACATAAATTTGAATGCTTATAACCCTAGATCTCTCAAACTTTTCACATCTCTGGTTCTTTAGCTGTGATTCAGCTGCTGAGGAGATGGGCAGGCTTGTAGAACAAAGTTGGTATGCTTGGGTATGGGTTCCTTACATTGTGTCATCAATTAGTCACACCCAGAATAGGAAGTAAATCATAGTTTGCAATTTTAGCTACCTATTTCTCCAAAAATATTCGGTTTCAAGCAGAGATATTTTTGTCGTGCTTCTATATATAGCTATCTTAAAATGCAAACCAAAAAAATAGCAACAGAGCTACCCTTTAAAATTTGATGGGAGAAAAGGTTTTACTTCTGGTTTCTTATATATAACAATATTCACAACAACCAAAACTTGTCCATCAACTCATCAGCCATCACCTGATATATGGTTGCTAGGCACTTTCTTCATCGCTTTTCCTACATAAAAAATAATGTGAAAATCATAAAAAATAATTCCATAACAAAGTTGCCAATGAGAGGGTTAATTAAATTGTCTTTAGTGTTTTGTTTTTGTCCACCCACCCCCCTCCTAAAAGACGGGGAGAAGTTTTGAAGCATGTGTAGTGAAATCATCTCCAAGAAATGTCAAATGCAGCATTATCATCATATGCTCACACCTCATCTGTGATCACCAAGAGAGCTACAAGTGTGATAGAAGCAGAGATTCACTGGACCATCCTTACTGAGCTGCAAAGATAACTCTGTCGTTTTTATTTTCAGTACAGAATGAATAGTTGTTGTTTTGGAGTCTTTTCAGTAGTTAATTTGCAATTTATTTGTTTGCCTTGCTGTAAAAATTGACTTTGCTTGGTTTTCTTGCTGTAAGTTGCCAACTCTGGCCTGCATCAAGTAAAGAATTCTGCAGTTTAATATGTCACATTTGAGTGTCATTTTTTAATAATGGTTTGTTGTTGAGAATTATAGATGAATGGTGTTCATGATAAACGTCTTGCTTAGTGTTTTATGTTACATTCAGATGTGCACACTTTTGCTTTAGAGAGCCATTCATTGGAAGATTCCATCTCTTCATCACAGTGGTATGTTTTGTTCGAATGACTTCCAATCAGAACTGAGTGAGTTTTGGTAGAAAAAGGCGCACATGAAAATCAGTCTTTATTCACTTGCTGATTAATCAGCATTTGAAGCAGGAATGATAGTATGTTGAAGAGCCAATGTTGCAAGATTGTTATACTTGTAGTCTTCCCACATGTGACTTTAAGCCACTGGCTTAAACTTACAATTAGTTGAAGGCATCAATATCTCAACATTGCCTTCACTGCCTATAATAAACTCATGATATTCCAAATTGATAGCGTATTTATCCAGTAGTGCAGCACTAATTTCATCAAACATTAGTACTGAAATGGAATGACTATATTCAGAATCAAGACAGAAAATGACTGAAATTCTAGAGAATTAAAAAATAAAGTTGTTTGTTTCCATTAATGCTCAATGACTTCATCGTAAAATCCAATTATGGAAAGCTGCAGATCATCACCTAAAAATAATTCCTCCTTTGAAAGCTGATTAGCTTCCATAGTGTAGCTGATTTTAGTGAAATCACTGCAGTGACAAGGTGACTTCTGGGTAAATGAAGAAGGATGTCTTTTTTAGAGGATTTTCACTTTCATGATGTAATTTGCAAACAGTAAATGGTGTTGAATTTATCAAATACAGTTGATAGAAAATAGAGCCACAATTTTTAATGGATAACTGAGAGTAGCATCAATTGATTGAGCTTTGCCTGCAATTTCAACATCACATGTACTGAACAGGAACAAAAGCATCCCAAATCTCTAGAAAGCCACCAGGGCTAGGGCTAGGGTTGGAAGTGGGGCTAGGGCTATGGCTGTGTTCAAGGACAGACTTCTAGTCAATGCTACAGAAGTCAGCACTCCAGAGAGTAAACTTGTTTTTTTGATAATGTCGTGAACATGATAACCAAAATACCATCAGTTTTAACAGAAGGTTTTCTGCAGCATTTAAGGACCCATAATTTCTCCCATGTGCCTTCCATGCTGGTGATTTTAAAAGATGGTTCTCCTCAAGTGCTTGGAATAAGTAAATACATGAAAAGGTGTGCAGTCATTGGCAAGCAGATTTGGTTGTATTGAGGAGGGGCAAATTTGCAGAAGATCCACCTGGCACACAGACACACACACACACTCACTCACTCACACACACACACACACACACAAAACAACAACTTCATATGAGTGTTTATTAAGCTTTCCTGCAAAGCTACATAAGTAATAGTTGAATTCTCTCTGTATCAGCTTAATACATTATGTCACCAACATTTCAACCAATATGTCTTTTTCAAGCTGTGAAGTAGTCAGGTGGTGGGGAGGGGTGAGGGGAAGAGGCCTTTTTTAAATGGGTTATCAATATTTTACCTTCCACATCTAGGAGGCAGGGGGAGAAAGGGCCTGGTGGTTCTAGAATTGTGATTAGCAGGAGCAGGACTTGAACATTTGATTTCAAACATGACCACAAGAATGACAAATAGAATGTTAACACAATTCCAATCTGACTTGCAAGACCTAAGCAATCACAGCTACTGTAGGTACCAGACCTCAAGCAACGTACTCCCTGTAAAGTGGACCTCAGTGCTCCATAGCTTTGCTTCCCCTGCCATCCTCAGGCGTCTCTTTGTCTTGCCTACACATTGCTACACTATGGCAACTGACATAGCACCCACTTTCTTTAGGTTGCCAGTGTGGCAGTTGCAGCATGTCATGCAAAACCCAACAAGCTTGTGCCATCGGCAGTTGCAATAGAACCTCTTCAAATGATGACCTAGGTGTTGATCTAGGGATCTGATCGACTGGAAAAATGTTCTTATATGATACCAATCTCTAACCATGGCTAGCAATGGGTTAACCCACCTTACAATTAGTGATGTTCATTTGGTTTCAGATTTGGTTTGTGTTTCTTATAAATTATAATCCCACCAAATAAAGTTGATAAACAATTTGCTTTTGGACATGAATATATAACGTATAGAGTCAATGGAGTATAGTAATTTTGCACACAATTTTTGAGGTTCAATGTTCCACATCATGAAAAACTTAGTTACAAATATAATTACCAAATAATTTTGCTTGCACACAATTTTCAGTTGAAAACATAATAATTCAGCGTAATAATCATGCAAAAGGTCAACACCAAAAGCACAACATGACATTTACTGCACTGCCGTACGACGTCGCTTCTTCAAGAACAGGCAACAGCAGCAAACAAGAAATGGCATGATCAGCACCAATGCTCCTAGACCAACACCAAGACCAAGAGCAAGAGCAATCTTGTTCCCGCTGAGAAAGTGAGAGGAAACAAAAAAAGTTAAAAAATTGTACTTCTCATGTCTCATGCCATGTGTTGAGGTTGTGTTGTGGTTGATGCACACCTGTTACTATATTCAAGGGTCCAGATCAAGCAATGCTAACCAGATACTGAACAGAACGGGAACAAGATTGCCCTGTTGATTAATGCATATACCTGTAATAGCTAGCAACAACCAACTATGCACCTAACAAAGGTATGTGTGCCTAACAACCAATGGCAATAGCTGTACAGACATGTATTTTGGCTGTATTTTTGAGTATACATAACCAGTTACTGAAGATCTTGGCATGCAGTTGAAGTGTAGCATAGCATGGTATGGATAGCATCTACAGAGAATGTTTCATCACATTCATGCTCTTGTTTTTCCAGAACACTGTTTTGTACTTTGTATCAACATGGAATAAGAAACAGCCAGCTAGTCATGGAGCTGTGTTGGTATTTACAACTCAACTTTTTATCTTATTGGAAGCATCTTATGTATCTTTCTATGCCTTCAGTCCTACGAGTGCTCATGTGCAAATAAGGGAGCAAATTCATAATCACCCTCCCATAATAGAGCATAAGGATTCACACACCACACGTACCCATATGCTGTGCGAGAAGCAGATTGAGGGGATAGCGAAGGGGCGCAGACCAGTGGGAGCAAAGCCAATGGAAAAACAACAGCACTTCCTAGATGGTGTAAGGAACTAGCACCAACTAGGTGAGAGATGAATATGTACTGAGCTGTGAAGGATAAGACAAAGTGGACTTGCAAAGTGTCATCGACAACATTGAGGCAAGAAGAGGTAAAGTGGACATGCCAGGAGAGCTGAACAGCAATATCCAGACAGTGATGAGACAAACAGGGATGTCAGGAAATAGCAACTAGAAAAAAGAAACAGTATCTTGTGTTAAGATTAAACTGTGTTCACACCGAGTATGTGTAGCGTTATACTATGCTGAGATTCAACAGCAAATGTCTTTACATAGCATAAGCTGCCTATTATCGGCATTGCTCAATTATCGGCACCACCGTACCAATTATCATCATATATACCTAAGTTTAGGGACATTGAACAATAGTTTCTTATTGCCGTTCGTCTAACAAACTTCCCGTTTCTTTTTAGCATGTGCTAGATATGTTTATCTTTGCATTTATTTCTGGTTAGATTGCTGTCGTAGTTGTGCTGACTAGAGCCATTAATGATACAGGACTACTCACCTATTTCATGGAACTGGCTGATTGGCTAACTACTTTATCCAGCTAGTTATGATGCCACTGGGTAAGAAGAAGGTCAGGTTTGTAGTCTGCTCCGGTTTTGTTGACCACACCCCCAGGAGCAAGGAATGGTCAGATGAGTCATGCAAATTGCTCTTGCAGCAGTTAAGGATGGTGGACCTGTCCAGCATGCAGTCATTGAACATGTCTACGGACATCTTGGCTAGTTTACTCATGGCATGAAGCGAGGATCTTGGACTTATTTAACTGCAACTGAGGAGACTGAACTTGGTGGATTCATCCAGGTAGTTGGGAAGATCGGGTATGGCAAAAGTAGAACACAGATAAAGGCACAGCAGAATTTTTCCAGGAAAAAGGAGTTCTCAAGAAGAGAAGATTACAGATGAGTGGCTACTGAAACTAATAGACAAACCTGGGCATATTTAGCTCTGCATGGGTGATGTTTGCCTGCTCTCACTTGTTGCACAAATTATATATTGACTCTCTAATCTATAACACTGATGGAGAAGAGAGAGACTTTACATTGTGCAGCATGCTTACATTTATTGAATCTGTAGATATTATTTCTTTTAATGTTTATCTTTTGGTGACAAATTGATCATGCTTGCATCAGGTATGAACATGGTGTCACTGTGGAAAAGTTATACAAGCAAATACAATGCATTATGGATCTGTTGGGGTCCTGCTAAAAACATAAGCATCACACAATGCCGATAATTGAGCATACGGATTTGTATGTGGTGCGAGTAATAGGTACAGGATGCCGATAATTGGCATTTTAGTAGGTAAACTCTGACCCTCGTAAGTCAATAATCGAGCAAGATGACTTCCTGGAATTAGCTAGGATTGTAGAGCTGTGGATAAGTTCACTTCCAGTGTAAGAATCAACTTCCTGGACCACACCAGCTGTGAATTATATACGTGGGACCGTTTGTGTGCCGATAATTGGCAGCTTAAAAAAATTGTGGTTTTGGTGCGTGCCACTGCTCTTCTTTATTAGGCACATATTCAATGTGCTCTTCACTTAATGATTTAGACCTTTGTCATGAAGCATTTTGCTGACAGAACACTCTCTAATGCCTGCACAAGTTGATAAGTGACTTCCCCTCAACCGCCACTTTGATTTAGCTTCTGTCAGGATTGCAAGACACAACAAAACAACCAACAACATGTTCCCCAACTCACAGCACGTCTAGGTTCTCTTCTAGACTGCAGCAGTCAGTGCTATTGTCATAACAGCATTCCTCCCTGATATGATTGTCGGGATCATAGACATCTTTGTCGGCCAAATCATTGGGACACTGTTGATCTCCACAGGTTGTGGAAATACTGGCATCGACAGTTCCGGGAATGCAGCAGGATTGCGAGTCTCGGCAGCAAGAGATGGCGAACAATTTGATAGGTTTGGGGCAGCAGAAAGTGCCGCAGTCGCTTATTATGCATGCTATAACAGAACAATGACAGAGATATATAATATTCACTCCCCAAGAAAATCTGCACTGCATTACTCTAGGCAGGCCCAGTGTCACAGAAAGACCTGCCCACCGGAGAAGTATGAGAATCACATTGCTACGTGGAGAGCTGCTGCAAGAGTTTTCCCATTGTTAACTAGTAGTATATAGAAATGGCATGTTGCTAGAATAATCATGATATAGAATCCATTTGCTGACACTCTAACAATATATTATGAAGTGACACAGCCTTGATGCTAGGTCTATTTGGCTGACATTTCTAACAATATGTTATGAAGTGACACAGCCTTGATGCTAGGTCTATTTTGCTGACACTCTAAAATATGTTATGAAGTGGCACATCCTTGATGCTAGGTCTATTTTGCCAACACTCTAACAATATGTCATGAAGTGACACAGCCTTGATGCAGGTCTATTTTGCCAACACTCTAACAATATGTCATGAAGTGACACAGCCTTGATGCTAGGTCTATTTTGCCAACACTCTAACAATATGTCATGAAGTAACACAGCCGTGATGCTAGGTCTATTTTGCTGACACTCTAACAATATGTCATGAAGTAACACAGCCATGATGCTAGGTCTATTTTGCTGACACTCTAACAATATGTCATGAAGTAACACAGCCTTGATGCTAGGTCTATTTTGCTGACACTCTAACAATATGTCATGAAGTAACACAGCCTTGATGCTAGGTCTATTTTGCCAACACTCTAACAATATGTCATGAAGTGACCAGCCTTGATGCTAGCCATTCCCCTCTCAATTTAGCAGGATAGATAAGTTTTAAAAATTTCTCTCTAGTCGGTTCAGGTCATGCTGATTCTGCACAACTGGACAGCTACAATCTAAACTGTATGTGTAGTAGTCATTTCCTGTATGTCATTCGTTTCCTGTGCTTGCCACCACCATTTCATGTCTAGAGTGTGATGTGCATTCCGTTATTCCTTCACATAATTCACAATAGAGATGTGTGACCTCTGAGATACATTTAGGTTTATTGTTGTAGTTAACAGGTAAGTGTCACCCTTTTCAAAGTGGTCCAGCAGATTTTGGTAACAATGTATTTAGCACTTGGTTGCAATTGGAATGTTAGAAAAGTAACCCCAAAAAGTGTTATCAACCCTGTTTACAGTCATTATAGGCTGCACCAGAGCGACCCTGTCTACAGTCATTATAGGCTGCACCAGAGCGACCGTGTTTACAGTCATTATAGGCTGCACCAGAGCACTTAAAAAGCTTTGTTTAACTACATGCAAAAGTAATTCCACAAAAAGTAGCCCAGCAATGCTGGACCAGGTCTAGCAAGTGGTCCAGTGATTGCTGGACCTGCCAGACCTATTGAGCCACCTCTGCCAAGTGATTGAGAAGACTAAAAATATGTTTAAAACCAAACATTCCCCCTGCACCAGTACTCCCCCTCCCCCTGCACCAAGTACTCCCCCTCCCCCTGCACTGAGTACTCCCCCTCCCCCTGCACCAAGTACTCCCCCTCCCCCTGCACCAAGTACTCCCCCTCCCCCTGCACCAAGTACTCCCCCTCCCCCTGCACCAAGTACTCCCCCTCCCCCTGCACCGAGTACTCCCCCTCCCCCTGCACCAGTACTCCCCCTCCCCCTGCACCAACTACTCCCCCTCCCCCCTGCACCAAGTACTCCCCCTCCCCCTCCCCCTGCACCAAGTACTCCCCCTCCCCCTCCCCCTGCACCAAGTACTCCCCCTCCCCCCTGCACCAAGTACTCCCCCTCCCCCGGCTCCAAGTACTCCCCCTCCCCCTGCACCAAGTACTCCCTCTCCCCCTGCACCAAGTACTCCCCCTCCCCCTGCACCAAGTACTCCCCCTCCCCCTGCTCCAAGTTGCTGTCAGATTAGCTGCAGAGAATCAAACTGAGTTCTTATTTTTTTGGCTCTTCATATAAGCTATTGAGTAGCTATGACCTTTTACATTACTCAAACAGGGTTTGCAGAGGACATTGAAACTTACACTGTAGCACCAGGGTTATTGCTATAATAGCTCTAGTCACAGCATCGATCCTGTGCTGGTCCTAGCCACAGCATTGATCCTATGCTAACCCTAGCCACAGCATTGATCCTATGCTAGCCCTAGCCACAGCATTGATCCTATGCTAGCCCTAGCCACAGCATTGATCCTATGCTAGCCCTAGCCACAGCATTGATCCTATGCTAGCCCTAGCCACAGCATTGATCCTATGCTAACCCTAGCCACAGCATTGATCCTATGCTAGCCCTAGCCACAGCATTGATCCTATGCTAGCCCTAGTCACAGCATTGATCCTATGCTAGCCCTAGTCACAGCATTGATCCTATGCTAGCCCTAGCCACAGCATTGATCCTATGCTAGCCCTAGCCACAGCATTGATCCTATGCTAACCCTAGTCACAGCATTGATCCTATGCTAGCCCTAGTCACAGCATTGATCCTATGCTAGCCCTAGCCACAACATTGATCCTATGCTAACCCTAGCCACAGCATTGATCCTATGCTAGCCCTAGCCACAGCATTGATCCTATGCTAGCCCTAGTCACAGCATTGATCCTATGCTAGCCCTAGCCACAGCATTGATCCTATGCTAGCCCTAGCCACAGCATTGATCCTATGCTAGCCCTAGCCACAGCATTGATCCTATGCTAGCCCTAGCCACAGCATTGATCCTATGCTAGCCCTAGTCACAGCATTGATCCTATGCTAGCCCTAGCCACAGCATTGATCCTATGCTAGCCCTAGCCACAGCATTGATCCTATGCTAGCCCTAGCCACAGCATTGATCCTATGCTAGCCCTAGCCACAGCATTGATCCTATGCTAGCCCTAGCCACAGCATTGATCCTATGCTAGCTCTAGCCACAGCATTGATCCTATGCTAGCCCTAGCCACAGCATTGATCCTATGCTAGCCCTAGCCTCAGCATCCTTTCCTAGCCCTAGCCACAGCATTGATCCTATGCTAGCCCTAGCCACAGCATTGATCCTATGCTAGCCCTAGTCACAGCATTGATCCTATGCTAGCCCTAGCCACAGCATTGATCCTATGCTAGCCCTAGCCACAGCATTGATCCTATGCTAGCCCTAGTCTCACAACATTGATCCTATGCAAGCCCTAGTCACAGCATTGATCCTATGCTAGCCCTAGCCACAGCATTGATCCTATGCAAGCCCTAGTCACAGCATTGATCCTATGCTAGCCCTAGCCACAGCATTGATCCTATGCTAGCCCTAGCCACAGCATTGATCCTATGCTAACCCTAGCCACAGCATTGATCCTATGCTAGCCCTAGTCACAGCATTGATCCTATGCTAGCCCCAGCCACAGCATTGATCCTATGCTAGCCCTAGCCACAGCATTGATCCTATGCTAGCCCTAGCCACAGCATTGATCCTATGCTAGCCCTAGCCACAGCATTGATCCTATGCTAGCCCTAGTCACAGCATTGATCCTATGCTAGCCCTAGCCACAGCATTGATCCTATGCTAGCCCTAGCCACAGCATTGATCCTATGCTAGCCCTAGCCACAGCATTGATCCTATGCTAGCCCTAGCCACAGCATTGATCCTATGCTAGCCCTAGCCACAGGGTCAATCCTATGCAATGTAGGCAAGTCTGATTCATAAGAAGCTTGTTATCTCATTGCAACATCATTTTCATCATCATTTCGCATTTCACGCAGGTCCACGGAAAACATCACCAGACCTTTCTCCAGCATCATAGCAATTCGGTCAAGATTTGGCTAGCAAAATTAGCTACATGCCAGAATATGCACATATCTACCTGCTATTTTGTGGCACTGCTAAGGTACTGCAGCTCTCGCAATCACTTAAAAGTTCTGCACATATATACCATGCAAGTCTACTTCACTAGAGTGTGGAAAAACAGCATACTTGCCAACCTCCCAGAATTTCGTTAGGGACTTGAAGTCCAATCCAAGGATTGGTAAATAATCCACGTATTTCATTCTCATTACATAGGCAAGGTCAAGGAAATTGGAGTGGATTCATTCTAGGAGGTGGCAAGAACAGGCCGCAAATTATAAATTTTTACCAGCTCTAGAAGTGGAAAGTCCTCCCAGAAGAACAAGGACTGTAACCAGCAGATTCAGAGCGTACATCTTGAAGACAGCTTAATTTTCAGCACAGCAATAACTTCAGCTCAGCAATAACTTCAGCTCCGCAACAACACTGCGAGCTTATATAGCTCGGCGCATGTGGATATAAATTGGTGGGGGAAAGTCCTGAGTGTTTTTTTTTGAAATGTTAAATACGCTAGGTGCACTGTGGTATATATACTTTCGATCCAGCAGCTTGGAAACTTCTGGTTTTGAGACAAAGTGAAAACCTACATGTATACCAGAGGGTCATCAAGAAGATGGTAACCAATGACCTATAGCTCCAATCCCAATGGCTCAAACAGGAGTGACAGGAAGAGGTCCAGCACATGTATATATGTCACCAAGAATGAGCTGCTTCCTCTTTCTAATCCTTTTGTTGCCTAGCATTGCACATAGGATATGTAAGGTCAATCACTGCGTTCCTTTGTACATAGTGTTCCTCTGTATGTGTCCACATTGTCAGGGATAACTAATATAAATATTTCATTTCTATAGCTTATACATACCTCAAATGAATATAGTCTTCATGCACAATCTTGTCAATGCTTGGGGGAAAAAAACTTATTAACTTAAACATGTGTATATGTGCCATGGAAACACTTATTTCAGCAAAACTTGAAGTAGGCGGCAACCAACCAACAAGAACTGGATTGATCAGCACCAAACACTGTCCCTGGCCAATTTTCCAGACCTTTTCCATTCCCCTTTCCTATCGCAGAGAAAAGGGCCTGGCACACAAGACTGTTTTACTTCCTGAGCAGTATGTTGTAGAGTCCATGTTTCTTAGGCTGAGGTGATTCCTGGACCTCTCTTTTATCAACCCTTGGTGGAATGATGGAATGATCCCTAAAGAGTAACAATGACTTGAGCAGGTTTGAAGTAGTGGCAGAGGGGATGTTTATCTGTCCTACTGAAATTGTTTCAGTTTTTAACAATTTTTGCATTCTCTGGTCCTTTATAGTGAAATATACAATACTGAGAAGGCAGATCTAGTCTTTGTATAGTGGTGACTGTGCTGATAGTTTGATGAATGATGGAAATGTCTGGTCTGAATTGTCTTTGCCCTTGTTCAGTCTGATCCTAGAATAGTTTAGTAACCATGGTACACAAGTGTTTGAGGAAATAGGTTTTACTATAGACACACATAGACATGCATGCACACACTGCTAATCAACCAGGTATGTCTCTGTGTTGAGGTGTTGAAATTGTAGTTCAGCTTTCAGAGGTAGCACTCCATCGTAGTAAGTTATTTATAGCAATGATGACAGCACACAACAGTTAATAGACTCAGAGCAGACGCAAACAGATGTGAACATTGTCACACAACAGAGGGTGCAGGCCTGAAGTTACCACAAGCTACTCTCCACAAGCTACATACAAACACTAATAAAATTTAGCTGTATGCAAGTGTCCATTCTCCCTAATAGTCCACCTCCCTCATAGTCCTAACTCTCTAATAGTCTACCAGATAACCATAACCCATCTGTACATTCTGGCATGGCAGTTGTGCACACACAGCCAGAAAACTGTGGAGCAAACCAAGACATGCGTACATAAATGCACCCACTGGTGAGCTGACTCAACACAGGCACGTACATACCGGCAGCCACTGGTGAGCTGACTCAATTCAGGCACTTACATACCTGCAGTCACTGGTGAGCTGACTCACGTACATACCTGCAGCCACTGGTGAGCTGACTCAACACAGGCACTTACATACCTGCAGCCACTGGTGAGCTGACTCAACACAGGCACGTACATACCTGCAGCCACTGGTGAGCTGACTCAACACAGGCTCTTACATACCTGCAGCCACTGGTGACTGACTCAACACAGGCACTTACATACCTGCAGCCACTGGTGACTGACTCAACACAGGCACTTACATACCTGCAGCCACTGGTGAGCTGACTCAACACAGGCACTTACATACCTGCAGCCACTGGTGAGCTGACTCAACACAGGCACTTACATACCTGCAGCCACTGGTGAGCTGACTCAACACAGGCACGTACATACCTGCAGCCACTGGTGACTGACTCAACACAGGCACTTACATACCTGCAGCCACTGGTGAGCTGACTCAACACAGGCACGTACATACCTGCAGCCACTGGTGAGCTGACTCAACACAGGCACTTACATACCTGCAGCCACTGGTGAGCTGACTCAACACAGGCACGTACATACCTGCAGCCACTGGTGACTGACTCAACACAGGCACGTACATACCTGCAGCCACTGGTGAGCTGACTCAACTCAGGCACTTACATACCTGCAGCCACTGGTGAGCTGACTCAACACAGGCACGTACATACCTGCAGCCACTGGTGACTGACTCAACACAGGCACGTACATACCTGCAGCCACTGGTGAGTTGACTCAACACAGGCACGTATATACCTGCAACCACTGGTGACTGACTCAACACAGGCACTTACATACCTGCAGCCACTGGTGAGCTGACTCAAGACATGCATGCATACATGCAACCACTGGTGAGCTGACCTTAACCAAGAGAAATACATGCCC
Organism: Cladorhizidae sp. MBARI D1340-BT2; assembly: GCA_028752905.1. NCBI lineage: Eukaryota > Metazoa > Porifera > Demospongiae > Poecilosclerida > Cladorhizidae > Cladorhizidae sp. MBARI D1340-BT2. The sequence continues at coordinate 19,658,198 of JAQNBH010000015.1, read as the reverse complement.
CTCTTCACAGATTGGTTCCCATTGGATCTGCTCGCAGGCTCACTTCAAACCTCTCACTACAGCTCTGCTTTAGTAAGAGATGACCCCTGGCACATGCTCATTGTACGTAATGTCTCTTCCTCTTCCTCTCTCTCTTTCTCTTGAAGACCTTGAACAGCACCCCACAAATCGCCATTTAAATAATATTTTGGCAACATTAAATTTGACGATTGTAGGAAAATCTCCAAACCACCGCTAATAAAAAGCTCTATGTGTTATATATTACTCTGTGTGCCATGCCTGCAGAAAGTAATCGTAACTGTACGTTGTTGATAGGTACATAGAGACACACAAATAATGTCTTCCTGTGAGCAATATTAAATTTTATATATATGACTTATCAAAAAGTAAAGGCAACAAGAATTTACCAATGAAGATCACAAATATTTAGAGCACCACTTACTTTTTTAAATTATGTTCACCAATATATATATATATATATTTAAAGCAACTTAATATTAGAGTTCATTATTTTATATGTCTTCATATTGGTAGATATTTTGGAACCGACCTTATCCAGCCAAACCCCCACAACCTGAACATTCACTCAACCTGGCAGCTTCCCAGAATATTAAATTAAACAATGTGGGATGGACTTTGCGTGCCAAAATCAATTAGTCCCCTAGTAAAGGGAGGGGGGGGGAGAGTTTTACAACTATTTACTACTGCTTTAAGCAGAAGCAGAGTACAATCTAGCCTCCCAGGTTTCACTGTGTGTGTGTGTGTATTTGTGTGCAGGTGTGTTGATTTTAAATAAAACATCTATCACTATTTTCCGCTCTATCTTTGGTGTCAGGCTAATGCAAGTGCTGTGCAAAAAAAAAAGACCAATGTTCATTTCTGCTGTTTGGTTGGCTTGTGGAGTTCTTGCTCCTAGACAACTAGCACAGGAGATTGTAGCCGATTATCTACCAAAACATCTGGTGTTTGGTTGATCGAGTTCTCCTGTTCATGTCCTTGAAGAAGCATAGTATATAGATGATACAGTTGAAAATAGCAACTGGACGTATGATTGGTGTGTGGAGTCAGAAAAAAGCTATTAAAAGTGGACTGAAGATCAAGTATGTTAAAAAAATGAAAATCTGTTTTATACATCAAATGGATAAAAAATTCACCATAAGATGATCTTTTTATGGGTTTAAATAATGCTGCTATGGAGGGTTAGGTACATTATGACGGGTAAAATAGTTGAGTGCACGCATTCAAATTGACTCGGGTGAAGCTCTTCATCAATAGGGCTCTAACTTGTCATGTGGTAGCCCAATACACCCTGTTATATATGCCAGTCAAGCTGCAACTGAAGTAGAAATATCAATTTTCTAATATGCACTTGGAATAGTTGACCCTCTTCATAAGTCATGAACAACCCTGTATGACGTTTTAGTCCAAAAAAATGAGAGATATGTAGAGGGCTCTCTTATCATACAAAACGTTTGAGATTTAAAAAAGTGAGAGGGTTATCTTTGCCGAATAACAACAACAACAACAACAACAGTGACATTTTAGTACTTTTTGTTAAAATAATTTTTGTTGTACATCACAAACTTTTCATGTCACAAGAAAGCCATTTATTTGCTCTATACAATAAAACTATTCATGTACAGCAAAAATCAGGAATGTTCAATGACGAAGAGGGTAACTTCTTCAGTCATAGTCAGCACATTAATATATCCCCCATTGGTTGCCACTCCAGTTCTAGTAGTTGTGCTGTATAACAGGGAAGCTGAGCTAAACACATAAGAACCCTCTGATCTTGGAGAGAGCTTTGCGGAGAGTCAATTCAACTATTTTGGTCCAAATAATAATCATCTTAAAGCCACAAAAAAGTTGGTAACCAAATTACATTCTAGAGTGTATGCAGTTACATGTCTTAGAAAAGACTTTTTTTAAACAAGTTATGGAGTGGGTACTCATGTTATGGGGTGGGTACTCATGGTATGGGGATGGGTACTCATGGTATGGGGGTGGGTACTCATGGTATGGGGGTGGGTACTCATGGTATGGGGATGGGTACTCATGGTATGGGGGTGGGTACTCATGGTATGGGGGTGGGTAATCATGGTATGGGGGAGGATACTCATGGTATGGGGGCTTGAAAACTAAATATGGTGCAACCACCTTTTAAGATGCCTGCTGAAGTGTGTGTGTGTGTGTGCATGCATGTGTGTATTTGGCACCTACCATTTTGAAATCGGGGACTAATAACGGGAGTGGTATGCACTTCATATGATATGTTATGTTTCTCGACAAACAAATTACTTATTACCACTTATTGTTGTTTATTGTTGCTTATTGTTGTTTATTTTTGCTTGTTGTTGCTTATTGTTGTTTATTGTTGCTTATTGTTGTTTATTGTTGCTTATTGTTGCTTATTGTTGCTTATTGTTGCTTATTGTTGCTTATTATTGTTTATTGTTGCTTATTGTTGCTTATTGTTGCTTATTGTTGCTTATTGTTACTTATTGTTGTTTATTGTTGTTTATTGTTGTTTATTGTTGCTTATTGTTGCTTATTGGTGTTATTGTTGTTTATTGTTGCTTATTGTTGCTTACTGTTGTTTATTGTTGCTTATTGTTGCTTATTGTTACTTATTGTTGCTTATTGTTGTTTATTGTTGCTTATTGTTGCTTATTGTTGCTTATTGTTGCTTATTGTTGCTTATTGTTGCTTATTGTTGCTTATTGTTACTTATTGTTGCTGGGGAAAAACGGGGAAAAACAGCAACAACAAAAACAACTCCTTTGGAATGTTATGGCCTCTCACTAGCCACTCCATAGCTGGAAACTCACTTCTCAATCTAGCAGGTTAGATCTGTAAAACTGGTTTTCTTTAATTATACGCAACTAAGGCTCCGTCTACTTCAGGCACATGTCGGTGTCATATTGAGTTTGCCAAAAGCAAACCGCTGCAGTCAGCAGCAGCTGCTTCTTTGCCAAGACAAGTTAGCAAAGCCACTGACCACGTGCTGCTGTCAGTTGGCAAGCAAGGGGGTTAATCTCACACAGTAAGGGGTGCATGTGTTCCATGGGCATACTCACAAACCATCATGACGCATGTTAGTGCAATGACACTGCATGGGACACATCAGAGTGCAACATTTCACTCAAATGCTTGACAAGAACATGCTGCTACACAGGCCTAGAATGTTGTACACCTATAGCTTGAAGGTTGTTTTCAGCTGACACCACAATTATGCTCACACCACAATTATGCTGACACCACTATTATGTTGACACCACAATTATGTAGACACCACAATTATGTTGACACAACAATTATGTTGACACCACAATTATGTTGACATCACAATAATTGTATTGGGTTTCTTTTTATATGCTTTTAATGCCAAAGTTTAAATGGAAATAATTAAGTCTACAGGTGCGAATTAAAAAGTGAAAACAACGCCACACATCCACACTCACTGGCAACACATCCACTCTCACTGGCAACACACTCACTGACAACACATCCACATTCATTGGCAACACATCCACATTCATTGGCAACACATCCACACTCACTGGCAACACATCCACATTCATTGGCAACACATCCACACTCACTGGCAACACATCCACACTAACTGGCCCACATCCATACTCACTGGGAACACATCCACATTCATTGGCAACACATCCACATTCACTGCCAACACATCCACACTCACTGGCAACACATCCACATTCATTGGCAACACATCCACATTCCATTCATTGGCAACACATCCACATTCATTGGCAACACATCCACATTCACTGGAAACACATCCACATTCATTGGCAACACATCCACATTGACTTGCAACACATCCACATTCATTGGCAACACATCCACATTCATTGGCAACACATCCACATTCATTGGCAACACATCCACATTCCATTCATTGGTAACACATCCACATTCATTGGCAACACATCCACATTCATTTGGCAAAACATCCACACTCACTGGCAACACATCCACATTTATTGGCAACACATCCACATTCATTTGGCAATGTGTTTCACACAATAAATGCATCATGTGATTAATGATCTGTCAAATAAAAGTGCATAAACATGACAACACTTCAGACAGATTATGATGGGCATAGTTTAACATGCACAGTCTTGAATTACTGAAGGTATTGAGAAAGTTCTTCAAATGTTGACAGTATTAGATGAAGTTGATGGTTCTCATATGCACACAGAAGTGTGTCACGGATGCCTGGACCTGAAAGCAGAGAAATCTTTTTTGCTACACATTAGGACACCTCATGTTAGAGTAGTCCCTCTTTGGCAGACACCGCCCATTGAAGGCCACCTATTTTTTAGAGACAACCCTTGCATGCACCAATACAATTGCAATAAAATCTCACCTCTTTTGTAAGACCAAAGACCACCAAAATTATACAATTTATAACCGCCAAAGTGTAAACCACAAACTCAATTGCACTGGCTCCGCTGACAGCACAAAGGCACACACTTGCATAGTTAATACATGATTGAAGCTGAAGATTCAGGACACATGTATACATGCATAGAGTGACCTGTAACATACGATTAATCAACTTGGAAAGATGCATAGAAAGAGGACAAATCACTTTGATAATGACAGATTCTAGTGCAGCAGAAGAGCTTGGTGTGAACAAGCAGAACATGGTTAGGGACAGGGAGGACATTAGGAAAGGATGGGAAGCTGGCAAACATGAGGAGAACAAGTATGTGAAGGTTAGAAAGACAAGTTATGATTGGATGAAATAGTGTGCAAATAATTTTACTTGGGCTCATAAGTGGATGACCTATCCAAGAGTGTGCCAATATGTCTGCAGCAGACATGGGCCTTGGTGGTTTCACTGGCTCTAATGATGGCTACAAAAGTGGTGGAAGTGTCACAGTGTGCATATGTCAAAGCAGCAGATGTCAACACAACTGTGGTAAGTGATTGGAATGCAAGGTTGAAAACGCTAGGTGAAGATCTGCTTCCAAGGATATTTTTAATGCTGACAAAACTGGCCTATTTTTAGAGCTCAGCCTACAAGATCATTTGTTGTCAAAAGGCATGAAGCTAAGGGGAAAGAAGTCTAAACATAGAAACACTGTTTGTATTGTTTGTTCCTGCATTAGAGAAAAACTTACTCCACTGGTAATAGCAAACTTTCATTGCTGCTTCAGGAAGTTTGTAGTCATCTCTGTCTTCCAGGCTCCTATGGCTCAAACAGAAAAGCATGAGTGACAAGTGACCTGTTTGAGAATTGGCTAGACAAGCTTAATTATACAATGATAGTGTAGAGCAGATTGTCTTTATAGTATTCAATTTTTTAAGCACATGATCACATCTAATTTCTTTGCCAGCTTTGATGCACAAGTATGTGGCAAAGAAGCTGCTCCCTCTTAATAATATGTTCCAGCATTTTAAATAATTCCAGCATCACAAGGCTACAATTTAGAAGTGATGTTGGGGGGAAGAAACATTAGTTTAGCAATAACATCTGGTGGGCAGTACAGTTGACATTGCGTTCCATGACCATTGAGAAATGTTTTGCTAAGTGTGGATTTCTGGACACCTTAACAGTTAATGAAGGAGGAAGAGTCCAAGCTACAAACCAAGTTGGCTGAAACTGGCATGACCTGGCAGGAGTATACAAACTGTGATCAAGCGTTAGCCACGACATATTGAAACACTTCAAAAGGAAATTGGAGGAAAATTTGCTGGCTACCATCTGGAGGGAAAAGGAAACAGAAAATGATTGTAATGAAAATGATGATGAATTAGAGAGCCCACCAGATGTGGATATCGAAACTGCAACCAAATATCTCTATAAATTGTGAGATTTTGTTCTTGCTCACGAGTAGACAAATTTGCTGAAGTTGATACAAGAGTTCAACTATTGTAGAGGGGTCTATGCTAGAGATTACGAAAAGGCCAAAAGTTACCCCCAAAAATGATTGAACTAAGTAAACTACTGCAATTGTACGCACATTTTATTGTATTCATGGAACATACATGCATAGGTAATATCAACCATTACCCCACCTACTTCTGGTGGAAGAACACCACCTGTGGAAAACCATTTTTCTATCGAATTTGATGGTGGTCTCTCAAAAGAGGACTACTATAAGTTCGTAATTGCAAATTTCCATTCAGGAGGTAATTACACACACAGACTTTAATAGTCCGGTAGCCACCTAACCACCACCACACACACATAGGAGGTATCTGTACACTTAAAAGTAGTAAATCACTCCAGCTGCACACATGTGCGAGCTTCTAATTGAAACTCGCTTGCACATCATCACGAGCCAAAGGCAGGTATATGTCACTTCAAAGGGTCTTCTTATCACAAGGGGAAAAAACTAACTATGCTGATCTTCTGGAAAAGAAACTCTAGAGTTGAACGGTTTCTTAAACAGAGGTTAAAATTATTGAAAAGATAAAAAGAAGAAAGGCAAAAAGGAGATAGTTTTAATATAAATCTGCAGGCAAAACTTTGTCACGATTAAACAGACACAACTAGCAAAGCAGTTTGATGTCACTACAAAGACCATCAACCAGACACTCTGGATTGCTGAGGCTAATCAGACAGCAGCTCTTCACTTCTGTTGGGCACAATTGTGCCACAATGTTTGGTGCTATAGAAGAGAAAGTTGCTGCCTTTGTAACACTGCTTTGAAACAGACCCAAGCCACTCCCTGCACCAACTGTTTGGTGGGATACAGTCAGGAAGTGTATGGTGAGGGCAACAGTGTATGTCTACAGGGAGAGGCTAGTGATGAGAAAAGCAGTGAAGAGGTTCATAAAAGCCATGAACCTGAATAAATCTACAACTTGGATAAAACTGGTCTCTACTTTAAACTGCTTCCAACTTCCACATATCTGCGAGGAATGAACAGAGACATCATACTCATATGATAAGAGCGTGGCACAGAAGGCAAAAGATCGTATGACAGTAATAACATGTACAAAATAATGCTACTTGGAGTCGATAAAATTCCTTCGGCTATGGTTGGCAAGCTTGCCAACCCTCTCTGTTTTGGAGTATGCAAATATTCTCTTCCATAAAATTCATTACAGTAATCTTAAAAAATGTGATTCATTACTTCCTAAAATAAGTAAGAGAACATCTAGAAAATTAGTGCAGACAATTTTAGATCACATGAGCAAATGAACCTGCTTTTCAGGGTCCACAGGTCAAATGGGTCCTTCTTCAACCTACATGCATGCACTTGTAGTCTGGCAGATATGTGAATGAATTGTGCCTTTGATGATACAAGCATGAGCTTTGGCACACAGAGCATGCCCTAATGAAGATTTTTGGCTATGGGCCATCACAGATTTCTCTTATGACAACAGTGGTAGTCATTTTCCAAAATGGCCAGCCACCAGTTGTTATTTTACCAGTATCTCAGGTGCTAGACCACCTAGGATCTTGATTCTGGTGGCTAATCTACATTTTCAAGGATGAAGAATGCAGTGGGACTATTTACAACATACTAGCCACTACCTAACTACATATATTTAGCATTCAGGGAAATAAACAATAGTCAAACCATCAACATATTCAATATTGTTAGCTAGAGTTATACAGGTTTTCAATGAAATGTTAGTTCCGAGAACACAGTCCACCACAGTGGCAAAGGGCAGTGTACTGAAGTGCTGTGTTGACACATTTGCACTGTCCTCTGCACCCCTTTGAGTTTGCGACAGTGGTCGCTTCTGGTAGTGTCAGTGAACTTCCCATCCACCTGTGTCTTTCCTTTTCCACCCCCAGTCACCTGGAGATGGGAGTTCAGGGGCTGCAGCCATCATCTGTCCCCAGCAGTGACCAGCTTGTAGTCAGCCCTCTTTGTGTGCTGTACCAGAGCTGCTTGTGTTGGGGGGAGTCCATCAATTGCTCTGCCCTTCTGGGTGAACAGTTGCTTGCGTGCGTGATTGACTGATTCATGGCTGCTAGTGCAGTCACAGCAATACCACGAATCGCTCCAGAGGCTCCATCCACTTATCTATGGTATCTGGAGTGGTGACCAAGGCACAGAAAGCTCTAGTGATGTCATGAAAGGACATCCATGAATCCCACGCCGTCTTCTTACCCCTGCCACCAAAAGATGATACGGTATCACATCCAGTAAAGGCGTGGAACATTGGTAAGGCTATGCATCGATCTGGACCTCACCATCTCATGAGCTGCTAAATGCCGGAAACTCTTCCCAGTTCCAAAGCCAACCCACAGCTCAGTGATGTTCAGGCGTTGGGCTGCTGTCACTGCCAGTACTAGCACATCCGTGTCAACTGTGCGTACTGACACCTTGGTATACCCTTCCTTCACAGCATCTTCCATGTGCAGTAGGATGCAGTGTCTCAGCCTCCTTGTGCATGGTACAAGGCCTGATACATCTCGGGCTGAGTACAGTGGACTTCAGCATGATGGGTGCTGATTATTTGTTTGACAGTATCAAGGACTGTCACACTAGTTGCCAGGAAGGAGAACAGCTCAACCTTGTTACTGTCGATGTGGAGAAACTCCTCCCACCTTCCAGGAATGTCACTGGATGGCTCAACACATCTACGAACTCTCTTCCCTCTCTTTCTGTGTGTTTCTGCCTTTAAACTTTCAGGGAGATATCGACATTCACTCTGCTGACATGACGTAGCTGGAACTTGATGTATGGTGAGAACACTTGCTTCACGTAATCTGAAATTATCTTAGCAGCACCAGGTTGTAGCATGTTCACAATAGCAGCCCCATCACCTGTACTGTGGGACTGGGTGCATTCTCTTGTGTAGCAACCATGTCCTCCAAACAGCCCGCCAAGTCAGACTTGGTGCCAGTTCTCAGCTTGCCCATTTGTGACAATATACTGGTGGATATGCCTGGTTTTCATGCATAAAGAACTCATCTAGATCTCCATCACGTATCTGCGATGCAATGTAAAGCCTAGAGAAGAGGGAACAGTCATTCTTCAGGGATGAGAGTTGTTTTTGGGACCTGAACTTCTCTACGACTGGAGGCCGGCTGAAAAGTGGGAAGTTGTTCCTCATGATGGGATCATTGATGGGCTTCGTCTGGTTGACCAGGTGCTCATTGACATAGGTGTCATACTGGTCCTGTCCAAGTTTCTCAATCTGGTTTACAGTGTCAATGGCTGCTGCATCTGCAAGGTCTCTGGTATCCAGTACGAGAAGATCACTGCTGTTTTCACAGAGTGGATTACCCATGTCTTCTATAGCACCAGTTAGTGCTTTAACATCTCATGCAAATGCCAGGTGTGCATATTTGGTCTGCTCGTGGTGCTGGGTGTCAGTATTCTCTCTCTTCTCAGTGGAGACCTCAAACTCTCCAATCACACGTGCCATCTCTGGACCAGACACCATCCAGCGTCGCAGAGCTGCAGGGTTCTCTGTCAGGCCCACAGCACCACCATCACCTTTCACAGAGGCATTGTTCTGCTCGTGGGCCTGGTTAATGGCAATAGTAGAGAAGCTGTGTGTCGTCTTCTTCACAGTAAAGTTCTGTGGAGATATCCAGCACCCGATCATATGAAATGCACAGTCCCAGGTCAAAGAGGGTATCCACAAGGGCTCGTTTGCGGGTCTTTGTGTGGATCATGATGCCCAGATAGATGGGAAATGGGGTCTCCCTGTCTTTGCTGTCCCTAGTGGTAGGCGTACTTGTGGTGGCAGTATCCCTCCTGCGTACAAGACTGTTGTACATGAGTAGCTGTGAGAGGGTGAGAACTGGTTGAGGCATAGACGCAGAGCTGGACTGGGTTATGATGTTTGGGCCATACAACACCATGCAAACTAGTGCCAATAGTGAAACTGGCACCGACTTCTCCTGGCACTGGGCATCAAATGAGCCACTGAAGTCTTGTTTCATCTTCAACATGTCTCTCCTCACTATGTTAGCAGCTCTGTCTAGATGTACTGCATCATTGTCAGTAATCGTGCTCACATGCTTTCTGCAATGCAGCACCAATATCCTCATTGCACACAAGAACCACATCACGGCCTCGCTTGTGACCGTTCATGTCTGGGAAGTAACTCAGTATTCTATTCTTGAGATTGGTGGAGTGTACATGCCCCATCGTGTGCATTCCTAGTTGTTCCAGCCTGGTACTGTACAGATTCACTAGGTCTGTTAGTTTGAACACCGGTGCAGCAAGATTGTCCATGCGCACTTCCTCAATATAGGAGATAAGTCCAGCAAATGCAATGCCATGATTAACATTGTCTGCATTAGACACATGTACTTTCATGTCCCGTACTTTATTGTACAGAGAGGAAAGAACACTGAGCATGGTACTTTGCCTCTTGGGCAATGAGGTCTCCGGCACTGATTTTGGCTAGGAGGGGTTTGTCCTGCAATTTGTGGGCACACTGCCTCACACGAATGTCAAGTTCGAATGTTGATGCATTACGCAAAGCATCTCCTGGTGCAGATTTACCACAGGAGAAGCACGTCTCTGTTGAATGATGTTCATGTTCCCTGCTTAGACGGGCGAACTTGCAGGTTTCTGGATCATCTTCATGAGGCATTTGCCTCTTTTCAGCCCTCTGAAGCTTTGTTTTGTTGTACTGCAGTCTGCAGGAGTCATGCCATTTGGCTTTGTGAATCCGGAATGCTGCCTCGATGCCCTGACCCTCATCCAGTCGTAACAATTTTAGTGTTGTTGGCAGGCAACTGATCCCATCAAATGCTACAAGATTCTCAGCCATGGTCTTGTATCCTGCCCCCTCTCTGCCATGTGCTGAATTAGCCGGACATTTCAGTATCTCAATTGTATCTTCCTGACACAGAACACACTGGTTCCAGTCTGTGGTCAGGCACTGTGTACCTGATGTTCGAGGCTCACCAGTGTCCACCACCTTGTATAGTTTGGCCATTGTCCTTCAAGGCACTATGCTACTTGAGAACAGTGTGATACTGGTCATCCAAGTAAAGTTTTTTGGCACTGTGAGAGATCAGACTACAAATAGCAGCAGTAGTAATACTAAATTAGTAAGAGAGTGAACTACAGAATGCTGACTGGCACACAGACTGACCGTCATTTCTGATCAAATGACAAGTCAGCTAGCTACTAAGTACTTAGCATGGAACAGGGCCCCTCTGGGCCAGCCTGACACAGAACAGATCAAAGGGACACACACATCAACACCATGCGATCAACAGCTCAACACACAGGACAGGAACATTGTAGAACACACAAGTACCAAGGATACAGGGAATTTGACAGTTTTATTTCCCTGGATGCTAGACATATGTACTATTGTAGTTAGGTAGTTGCTATCATGTTGTAAATAGTACCACTGCATTCCCCATCCTTGAAAATGTAGATTAGCCACCAGAATCAAGATCCTAGAACCAGAGATACTGGTAAGAGAAATCTGTGATGGCCCTATAGCCAAAAATCTTCCTTAGGACATGTTCTAACTGTGTGCCAAAGCTCATGCTTGTATCATCAAAAGCACAATTCCCTCTAATATTTCACTTATCTGCTGTACTATTGTGTTCACCCTCCTATGGACCTGGGTGACATGGCTGCACTGAAAAAGAACTTCATGGTTAAAACCTTAAGAGTATAAGTTAAGACACTAGATGCTTCGCTACCTGCAGGTGTGTGAGGTTAGATCATGCCTACCACCTAATATTTTGGATGGGACATCAATAATTTACAGATCAGTGTATAGTGTTAGGTCAGCAGCTATGCTTGGTGTAGGTCAATACAATACTTGAGCAATGTGATATAAATTTAAAATTGATTTTTTTATCGCACCTTCGCTCGCCACACAAAGCCTTGCACTCATTACTAGTTAAATTGGGAATGGTACAGAAAACAACTTTGCCGGAGGTAGAACTGTTTGCACCACAAGTAAGAAGGTGCTGCTTAAGAATTAAGCTATATAGAAGCTAATATGATTCAATATGCAGTAGGTTCACTCTGAAGACCACAGATGAATATGCATTTGTACTGATATCTGAAAATAGTTATCAGAAATCTTAACAGAAATAACTATGTAGCTACAGTAGAGATTTTTGATTGAGGTAAAATGAATATTTTCGTTTCACATGGAATCCTCCTCAAAATAACAAGCAGGCCTCTGTGCACACTGTACTGACCCAGCAACTTGCCATATATGCTCAGTTTAGCTTTACCATACTGCACTTACTCAATGAAATTTATGTTCTCTGTAAATACAGCTAATGCTGATGAAATGTTTAGGAATGTTTTTGCCATTAACTATTAATTTTAGCTACAATTTTTGATTGCCAACCCATCATACTTTTCCAGGTTCTACTTTTCCACACGTTATTCTGTAAAAGAGCAGCTCTATTTAGTCTTCTACTTCACTGTTGGATCTAGCCTGTTGAAGTGACTATACTCTTCCAACTCAAAAGTCAGTTTCTTTGTGGAGAGTAAACAAACTTGCAGATAGGAAATTCCACACAGGACACACAATCTTCCAGAATTAGCTGTGCACACACACACCTGTGATTAGAATAACCTCTCCAGATTCCTTTTCCGAGTCTTAACCCAGTGTGGGATACATGGTGATGCATGCCAACTGCATAGGTATTTGGTCAAGGGTCTCTGTATTGACCTGTACCTGTGAGGATAATGGCATAAACAAGTTGTCTTTGTTTTTGTCATACCTCATCAAACACGTATTTTGTTTGCTTTGTGTGAACTGTGCAAATGTTCTCCCATCACTCTCACCCCCACCAGAAGAGCGACTAAATAGAACAGGTTAGGTTCCAAGCTCGTATATAGCCAATACTATAAAGTAGGGGGTTCCAAGCACCCCAATTGTTTCAATAATCAAAATCCATCCAACTTTGACGCATTCATGCGGGCCAGTGCATTATCAATTCCTCCATCCATCCAATACTTGTTTTGCGAGATGCACACACGAGTTAAACATTTGAATCACAGATGTACACAACAATCAAGAGTTGCTGTTTGAACCTAGTTGTGGATACATTCTAACAAATGCTTTGACACAGTAGAATACAATGACTTTCTCAATGTGATCAACTCAAAATTTCTTGATGAGCATTCCGGGTCGGTTAGTACGAAGGCTAGAGGATTTAGCCGAAAAATCAGAAACAAATTTTAGGTTAATCAATGAGAAAGTCGTTAAAAAGTTTATATAAAATTCAGTATATATATACATGCAATAGATGTAAACAAATATGTAGTCACATTCCTTTTACTTGTGATTGAGGCGGACATCATCAAAAGCCTTGAACCGCGCAATACAGATACAATAGAGCAAAGAATGATGAAGAAATTATTAGTTGATGGTGGTGTAAAAATGTGTATCAGTTATAAGTATATACATATGCACATCTGGTACAGTAATTTTGAACCATAGAGAATCAGTTGCTTTATCAACAATGTTCTGTCAACATCGGCTGTATTGTTATTCTCCTATGCTACTTTGTCCATTTGCAGAACTGTCTATGTGAGGTACTCGCTCAAACTCAGCATTCCTATCGTCAACTTGATTCCTATTTTCCATTCCATTGTCACAGATGAGCTTGGGTTCTTGTGGAAACATGGAATCGGATCCCTTTTCATCTTTCTTTGACTCCTCACCATAATTTATCTTGGCTCGCAAAGCTACCCGAAAGATATTGACCTTTTCAGCTTCGTACTGCTCATCTTTGATGCATTCTTCAAAAAAATCTATAAAAAGAACAAGTTTGTAAATGCAAAAATGTAAATGAAATAATAATAATAATAATAATAATAATAATAATAATAATAAATAGTAGTAGTAGTAGTAGTAGTAGTAGTAGTAATAATAATAATAATAATAATAATATAATAATAGTAATAATAGTAATAATAATAATAATAATAATAATAATAATAATAATAATAATAATAATAATAATAATAATAATAATAATAATAATAATAATAATAATAATAATAATAATAATAATAATAATAATAATAATAATAATAATAATAATAATAATAATAATAATAATAGTGGAAGTAAATGAACAGAATATGTTATAGTTACATGTAATTGCCAGAAACTGCAGTATTTGCCTGCTACATTATTCGCATTCACTAGAATAGAGGTCGCACACTGAATAGAAGGTGATCTCGATAATGCAGTCCTCCAATATTGTAGTACATTATAGTAATTACTAATGTACTAGGACTAGCATGCAATTGGCAAACCACATGCACTATACTATAACAGCAGCCGAGTTGATTAAAGAAATCCTTCCATGCATGCATTCCTGTGAAGGTGCAAGGATCTGAAGATGGAGAGATTCCCTGTCTCAAAGATGACAGAGTAGCAGCTTGAGCTGTTCCAACCATTGCAGAAGCTACTCACCAGCTTCTGAAAGAAAGTGACAGTTAATGGAGAGGATCCATTTGCTTCCCTGGAGGAAGAGGGCGAAGAAACACACTGATAGAGATTAGCAACTCGGAAACAGACTAGTGCTGCTCTCTATATATAAACAAACACAGCCACAATGCCCCAACAAAACATTGCACTGGCATAATGCCCTTCAGTGAGAGACAAAAGGATAGCTTTCTGGTTTTCAAACAAAACAAAGGTGGGCACTTGCGCAAGCGTTATACAGCAACACCTGTGTGGCATGTAGGTAGCTGAAACATAATAGAAGTTGCAACCTATATATATTCAAGTGAATACCGTATCCCAAATACGATGTACATTAGCCAAAGTGATGCAGGGCCAATGACACAAATGGCAACGAATTGTGAACAATGATGGCTCCAGATCAAAGCGGTGTGTGCTCACACTCAAATCAGGTGAAAAAATGCAAAGCAAAAGGCCAGACAATTATTGTCGTTGCTGAAGTATAGATGTGGTTTAAAAATTGTGTGCATTAAAAAAATATGCTATCATCAAAATCTGAATACAAAGTCAGGGCTTGCTGCTATAAACAATATTGTTTGTACACACATTACTACTAGAAGAGGAAGTGGAGACAAATACAGTAGAGCCTCGAGAGTTAAGAACACCTTGGGGGGGAAATGAGTGTTGATAACTCTGAAATGTCCGTAACTCTGAAATGATTACATCACGATGATGCCATACATATTTAGACGTGTTTAACAGTTCATATTTGTATATATATACCTTTTTCAGGTATTTCACACTTTTTCACTGTTACAAGACTGGCCTTTCCACTTGCCTAAATGCATTATGCGCGGGCTTTAAGAAATCCTGTCACTTCTTTGCTGCTGAAGAGTGCAGTTAATGTTGAAGTACATGGTTCATTGGTGTATCATCAGCTAACGGCATGATCTTCTCTCTGGCTTGCTTAATTCTGTCACTGTTCTTTTGCCAATTCCACACTGCCTCACGATGGCTGACAATATGTGTCCTAGGTCCACTGTCTTCAAGATCTTCAGCTTTTCATCAATAAAAGTGTAACTCGCTTACATTACGTTGAAGAGCTTGAAGCCGGCTGCTGGCCTAGAGAGGAAACAATGGACTTCTTGAAGGAGGCTGCTTGCCTAGAGAGGAAACAATGGACTTCTTGAAGGAGGCAGGCTGCTTGCCTCGAGAGGAAACAATGGACTTCTTGAAGGAGGCTGCTTGCCTAGAGAGGAAATAATGGACTTCTTGAAGGAGGCTGCTTGCCTAGAGAGGAAATAATGGACTTCTTGAAGGAGGCTGCTTGCCTAGAGAGGCTTCTTGAAGGAGGCTGCTTGCCTAGAGAGGAAACAATAGACTTCTTGAAGGAGGTTGCTTGCCTAGAGAGGAAACAATGAACTTATTGAAGGAGGCTGCTTGCTTAGAGAGGAAACAATGGACTTCTTGAAGGAGGCTGCTTGCCTAGAGGGGAAACAATGGACTTCTTGAAAGAGGTTGCTTGCCTAGAGAGCAAACAATGGACTTCTTGAAGGAGGCTTCTTGCCTAGAGAGGAAATAATGGACTTCTTGAAAGAGGTTGCTTGCCTAGAGAGCAAACAATGGACTTCTTGAAGGAGTAAACAATGGTCTTCTTGAAGGAGGCTGCTTTCCTAGAGAGGAAACAATGGAATTCTTGCTGCTTGACTAGAGAGGAAACAATGGACTTCTTGAAGCAGGCTGCTTGCCTAGAAAGGAAACAATGGAATTCTTGCTGCTTGACTAGAGAGGAAACAATGGACTTCTTGAAGGAGGCTGCTTGCCTAGAGAGGAAACAATGGATTCTTGAAGGCGGCTGCTGGCCTAGAGAGGAAACAATGGACTTCTTGAAGGAGGCTGCTTGCCTAGAGAGGAAACAATGGACTTCTTGAAGGAGGCTGTTTGCCTAGAGAGGAAACAATGGACTTCTTGAAGGAGGCTGCTGGCCTATAGCATGGATAATACTACACCCAAAGCCCTAGCATGGATAATACTACACCCAAGGCCCTAGCATGGATAATACTACACCCAAGGCCCTAGCATGGATAATACTACACCCAAAGCCCTAGCATGGATAATACTACACCCAAGGCCCTAGCATTGCACCCAAGGCCCTAGCATGGATAATACTACACCCAAGGCCCTAGCATGGATAATACTACACCCAAAGCCCTAGCATGGATAATACTACACCTAAAGCCCTAGCATGGATAATACTAAACCAAAAGCCCTAGCATGGATAATACTACACCCAAGGCCCTAGCATGGATAATACTACACCCAAGGCCCTAGCATGGATAGTACTACACCCAAGGCCCTAGCATGGATAATACTACACCCAAGGCCCTAGCATGGATAATACTACACCCAAGGCCCTAGCATGGATAATACTACACCCAAAGCCCTAGCATGGATAATACTATACCCAAGGCCCTAGCATGGATAATACTACACCCAAGGCCCTAGCATGGATAATACTACACCCAAGGCCCTAGCATGGATAATGCTACACCCAAGGCCCTAGCATGGATAATCTACACCCAAGGCCCTAGCATGGATAATACTACACCCAAGGCCCTAGCATTGCACCCAAGGCCCTAGCATGGATTACTACACCCAAGGCCTAGCATGGATAATACTACACCCAAGGCCCTAGCATGGATAATACTACACCCAAGGCCCTAGCATGGATAATACTACACCCAAAATCCTAGCATGGATAATACTACACCCAAGGCCCTAGCATGGATAATACTACACCCAAAGCCATAGCATGGATAATACTACACCCAAAGCTCTAGCATGGATAACTTTCAGAAATAAAATAACATAATGCATTAAGGGCTAGGGACTTTAAGAGTAAATCCTGCATGGGCACCTTTGAGGTTCCTGACGTCCGTCTCCAATTGTAAATCGATGTGGACGCCACTGTCCCGTAGTGCCTTGTCCAATCTCTTCAGAGAGTCTTCCGCAAGCTTCAGTCTCTTTTCCGTCTTAATCCTCATCTTCTCCTCCGTCCTAGCCACACCATAAGCCACACCATAGCTGGAAACTCACTTCTCAATCCAGCAGGTTAGATCTGTAAAACTGGTTTTCTTTAATTACACACAACTAAGGCTCTGTCTACTTCAGGCACATGTCCGTGTCAAACTGAGTTTGCCCAAAGCAAACAGCTATAGTCAGCAGCAGCTACTTCTTTGCCAAGACAAGTTAGCAAAGCCACTGACCACGTGCTGCTGTCAGTTGGCAATCAAGGGGGTTAATCTCACACAGTAAGGGGTGCATGTGTTCCATGGGCATACTCACAAACCATCATGACGCATGTTATTGCAATGACACTGCATGGGACACATCAGAGTGCAACATTTCACTCAAATGCTTGACAAGAACATGCTGCTACGCAGGCCTAGAATGTTGTACGTATATACACACCTATAGCTTGAAGGTTGTTTTCAGCTGACACCACAATTATGTTGATACATGTTCCACAATTATGCTGACACACAATTATGTTGATACCACAATTATGCTGACACCACAATTATGTTGACACCACTATTATGTTGACACCACAATTATGTTGACACCACAATTATGTTGACACCACAATTATGTTGACACCACAATTATCTTGACACCCAATTATGTTGACACCACAATTATGTTGACACCACAATTATGTTGACACCACAATTATGTTGACACCACACTTATGTTGACACCCCAATAATTGTATTTGGTTTCTTTTTATATGCTTTTAATGCCAAAGTTTAAATGGAAATAATTAAGTCTACAGTTGCAAATTAAAAAGTGAAAACAACGCCACACATCCACACTCACTGGCAACACATTCACTCTCACTGGCAACACACTCACTGGCAACACATCCACATTCATTGGCAACACATCCACATTCATTGGCAACACATCTACACTCACTGGCAACGCATCCACATTCATTGGCAACACATCCACATTCATTGGCACATTCTTTGGCAACACATCCACATTCATTGGCAACACATCCACACTCACTGGCAACACATCCACACTCACTGGCACACATCCATACTCACTGGCAACACATCCACATTCATTGGCAACACATCCACATTCACTGCCAACACATCCACACTCACTGGCAACACATCCACATTCATTGGCAACACATCCACATTCAATGGCAACACATCTACATTCATTGGCAACACATCCACATTCATTAGGAACACATCCACATTCATTTGGCAAAACATCCACACTCACTGGCAACACATCCACATTTATTGGCAACACATCCACATTCATTTGGCAATGTGTTTCACACAATAAATGTATCATGTGATTCATGATCTGTCAAATAAAAGTGCATAAGCATGACAACGCTTCAGACAGATTATGATGGGCATAGTTTAACATGCACAGTCTTGAATTACTGAAGGTATTGAGAAAGTTCTTCAAATGTTGACAGTATTAGATGAAGTTGATGGTTCTCATATGCACACAGAAGTGTGTCATGGATGCCTGGACCTGAAAGCAGAGAAATCTTTTTTGCTTCACATTAGGACACCTCATGTTAGAGTAGTCCCTCATTGGCAGCCGCCGCCCATTGAAGGCCACCTATTTTTAGAGACAACCCTTGCATGCACCAATACAATTGCAATAAAATCTCACCTCTTTTGTAAGACCAAAGACCACCAAAATTATACAATTTATAACCGCCAAAGTGTAAACCACAAACTCAATTGCACTGGCTCCGCTGACAGCACTTGCATAGTTAATACAAGCTGAAGATTCAGGACACATGTATACATGCATATAGTGACCTGTAACATATGATTAATCAACTTGGAAAGATGCCTAGAAAGAGGACAAATCACTTTGATAATGACAGATTCTAGTGCAGCAGAAGAGCTTGGTGTGAACAAGGTTCAAATGCAGAACATGGTTAGGGACAGGGAGGACATTAGGAAAGGATGGGAAGCTGGCAAACATGCGGAGAACAAGTATGTGAAGGTTAGAAAGACAAGTTATGATTGGATGCAAATAGTGTGCAAATAATTTTACTTTAGCTCATAAGTGGATGACCTATCCAAGAGTGTGCCAATATGTCTGCAGCAGACATGGGCCATGGTGGTTTCACTGGCACTACAAAAGTGGTGGAAGTGTCACAGTGTGCATATGTCAAAGCAGCAGATGTCAACACAACTGTGGTAAGTGATTCGTTGAAAACGCTAGGTGAAGATCTACTTCCAAGGATATTTTTAATGCTGACAAAACTGGCCTATTTTTAGAGCTCAGCCTACAAGATCATTTGTTGTCAAAGGTTATGAAGCTAAGGGGGAAAGAAGTCTAAACATAGCACTGTTTGTATTGTTTGTTCCTCCATTAGAGAAAAACTTACTCCACTGGTAATAGCAAACTCTCATTGCTTCAGGAAGTTTGTAGTCATCTCTGTCTTCCAGGCTCCTATGGCTCAAACAGAAAAGCATGGGTGACAAGTGACCTGTTTGAGAATTAGCTTAATTATAAAATGATATAGTGTAGAGCAGATTGTCTTTGTAGACAACTGTAGTGCCCACCCAGATGTTATTGCTAAACTAATGTTTCTTCCCCCCAACATCACCTCTAAATTGCAGCCTTGCGATGCTGGAATTATTTAAAATGCTGGAACATATTAAGAGAGAGCAGCTTCTTTGCCACGTACTTGTGCACATCAAAGCTGGCAAAGAAATTAGATGTGATCATGTGCTTAAAAAATTGAATACATTGCGTTCCATGACCATTGAGAAATGTTTGGCTAAGTGTGGATTTCTGGACACCTTAGTTGATTGCACAGTTAATGAAGGAGGAAGAGTCCAAGCTACAAACCAAGTTGGCTGAAACTGGCATGACCTGGCACGAGTATACAAACTGTGATCAAGCGTTAGCCACGACATATTGAAACACTTCGAAAGGAAATTGGAGGAAAATTTGCTGGCTACCATCTGGAGGGAAAAGGAAAGAGAAAATGATTGTAATGAAAATGATGATGAATTAGAGAGCCCACCAGATGTGGACATCGAAACTGCAACCAAATATCTCTATAAATTGTGAGATTTTGTTCTTGCTCACGAGTAGACAAATTTGCTGAAGTTGATACAAGAGTTCAACTATTGTAGAGGGGTCTATGCGTAGAGATTACGAAAAGGCCAAAAGTTACCCCCAAAAATGATTGAACTAAGTACTGCAATTGTATGCACATTTTATTGCATACATGGTACATACATGCATAGGTAATATCAACCATTACCCCACCTACTTCTGGTGGAAGACCACCACCTGTGGAAAACCATTTTTCTATCGAATTTGATGGTGGTCTCTCAAAAGAGGACTACTATAAGTTCGTAATTGCAAATTTCCATTCAGGAGGTAATTACACACACAGACTTTAATAGTCCAGTAGCCACCTAACCACCACCACACACACAGAGGAGGTATCTGTACACTTAAAAGTAGTAAATCACTCCAGCTGCAGACATGTGCGAGCTTCTAATTGAAACTCACTTGCACATCATCACGAGCCAAAGGCAGGTATATGTCACTTCAAAGGGTCTTCTTATCACAAGGGGAAAAAACTAACTATGCTGATCTTCTGGAAAAGAAACTCTAGAGTTGAACGGTTTCTTAAACAGAGGTTAAAATTATTGAAAAGATAAAAAGAAGAAAGGCAAAAAGGAGATAGTTTTAATATAAATCTGCAGGCAAAACTTTGTCACGATTAAACAGACACAACTAGCAAAGCAGTTTGATGTCACTACAAAGACCATCAACCAGACACTCTGGATTGCTGAGGCTAATCAGACAGCAGCTCTTCACTTCTGTTGGGCACAATTGTGCCACAATGTTTGGTGCTATAGAAGAGAAAGTTGCTGCCTTTGTAACACTGCTTTGAAACAGACCCAAGCCACTCCCTGCACCAACTGTTTGGTGGGATACAGTCAGGAAGTGTATGGTGAGGGCAACAGTGTATGTCTACAGGGAGAGGCTAGTGATGAGAAAAGCAGTGAAGAGGTTCATAAAAGCCATGAACCTGAATAAATCTACAACTGGGATAAAACTGGTCTCTACTTTAAACTGCTTCCAACTTCCACATATCTGCGAGGAATGAACAGAGACATCATACTCATAAGAGCGTGGCACAGAAGGCAAAAGATCGTATGACAGTAATAACATGTACAAAATAATGCTACTTGGAGTCGATAAAATTCCTTCGGCTATGGTTGGCAAGCTTGCCAACCCTCTCTGTTTTGGAGTATGCAAATATTCTCTTCCATAAAATTCATTACAGTAATCTTAAAAAATGTGATTCATTACTTCCTAAAATAAGTAAGAGAACATCTAGAAAATTAGTGCAGACAATTTTAGATCACATGAGCAAATGAACCTGCTTTTCAGGGTCCACAGGTCAAATGGGTCCTTCTTCAACCTACATGCATGCACTTGTAGTCTGGCAGATATGTGAATGAATTGTGCCTTTGATGATACAAGCATGAGCTTTGGCACACAGAGCATGCCCTAATGAAGATTTTTGGCTATGGGCCATCACAGATTTCTCTTATGACAACAGTGGTAGTCATTTTCCAAAATGGCCAGCCACCAGTTGTTATTTTACCAGTATCTCAGGTGCTAGACCACCTAGGATCTTGATTCTGGTGGCTAATCTACATTTTCAAGGATGAAGAATGCAGTGGGACTATTTACAACATACTAGCCACTACCTAACTACATATATTTAGCATTCAGGGAAATAAACAATAGTCAAACCATCAACATATTCAATATTGTTAGCTAGAGTTATACAGGTTTTCAATGAAATGTTAGTTCCGAGAACACAGTCCACCACAGTGGCAAAGGGCAGTGTACTGAAGTGCTGTGTTGACACATTTGCACTGTCCTCTGCACCCCTTTGAGTTTGCGACAGTGGTCGCTTCTGGTAGTGTCAGTGAACTTCCCATCCACCTGTGTCTTTCCTTTTCCACCCCCAGTCACCTGGAGATGGGAGTTCAGGGGCTGCAGCCATCATCTGTCCCCAGCAGTGACCAGCTTGTAGTCAGCCCTCTTTGTGTGCTGTACCAGAGCTGCTTGTGTTGGGGGGAGTCCATCAATTGCTCTGCCCTTCTGGGTGAACAGTTGCTTGCATGCGTGATTGACTGATTCATGGCTGCTAGTGCAGTCACAGCAATACCACGAATCGCTCCAGAGGCTCCATCCACTTATCTATGGTATCTGGAGTGGTAACCAAGGCACAGAAAGCTCTAGTGATGTCATGAAAGGACATCCATGAATCCCACGCCGTCTTCTTACCCCTGCCACCAAAAGATGATACGGTATCACATCCAGTAAAGGCATGGAACATTGGTAAGGCTGTGCATCGATCTGGACCTACCGCCCTCACCATCTCATGAGCTGCTAAATGCCGGAAACTCTTCCCAGTTCCAAAGCCAACCCACAGCTCAGTGATGTTCAGGTGTTGGGCTGCTGTCACTGCCAGTACTAGCACATCCGTGTCAACTGTGCGTACTGACATCTTGGTATACCCTTCCTTCACAGCATCTTCCATGTGCAGTGGGATGCAGTGTCTCAGCCTCCTTGTGCATGGTACAAGGCCTGATACATCTCGGGCTGAGTACAGTGGACTTCAGCATGATGGGTGCTGATTATTTGTTTGACAGTATCAAGGGCTGTCACACTAGTTGCCAGGAAGGAGAACAGCTCAACCTTGTTACTGTCGATGTGGAGAAACTCCTCCCACCTTCCAGGAATGTCACTGGATGGCTCAACACATCTACGAACTCTCTTCCCTCTCTTTCTGCGTGTTTCTGCCTTTAAACTTTCAGGGAGATATCGACATTCACTCTGCTGACATGACGTAGCTGGAACTTGATGTATGGTGAGAACACTTGCTTCACGTAATCTGAAATTGTCTTAGCAGCACCAGGTTGTAGCATGTTCACAATAGCAGCCCCATCAACAATGATGACCTGTACTGTGGGATTGGGTGCATTCTCTTGTGTAGGAACCATGTCCTCCAAACAGCCCGCCAAGTCAGACTTGGTGCCAGTTCTCAGCTTGCCCATTTGTGACAATACTGGTGGATATGCCTGGTTTTCATGCATAAAGAACTCATCTAGATCTCCATCACGTATCTGCGATGCAATGTAAAGCCTAGAGAAGAGGGAACAGTCATTCTTCAGGGATGAGAGTTATTTTTGGGACCTAAACTTCTCTACGACTGGAGGCCGGCTGAAAAGTGGGAAGTTGTTCCTCATGATGGGATCATTGATGGGCTTCGTCTGGTTGACCAGGCGCTCATTGACATAGGTGTCATACTGGTCCTGTCCAAGTTTCTCAATCTGGTTTACAGTGTCAATGGCTGCTGGATCTGCAAGGTCTCTGGTATCCAGTACGAGAAGATCACTGCTGTTTTCACAGAGTGGATTACCCATGTCTTCTGTAGCACCAGTTAGTGCTTTAACATCTCATACAAATGCCAGCTGTGCATATTTGGTCTGCTCGTGGTGCTGGGTGTCAGTATTCTCTCTCTTCTCAGTGGAGACCTCAAACTCTCCAATCACACGTGCCATCTCTGGACCAGACACCATCCAGCGTCGCAGAGCTGCAGGGTTCTCTGTCAGGCCCACAGACCACCATCACCTTTCACAGAGGCATTGTTCTGCTCGTGGGCCTGGTCAATGGCAATAGCAGAGAAGCTGTGTGTCGTCTTCTTCACAGTAAAGTTCTGTGGAGATATCCAGCACCTGATCATATGAAATGCACAGTCCCAGGTCAAAGAGGGTATCCACAAGGGCTCGTTTGCGGGTCTTTGTGTGGATCATGATGCCCAGATAGATGGGAAATGGGGTCTCCCTGTCTTTGCTGTCCCTAGTGGTAGGCGTACTTGTGGTGGCAGTATCCCTCCTGCATACAAGACTGTTGTACATGAGTAGCTGTGAGAGGGTGAGAACTGGTTGAGGCATAGACGCAGAGCTGGACTGGGTTATGATGTTTGGGCCATACAACACCATGCAAACTAGTGCCAATAGTGAAACTGGCACCGACTTCTCCTGGCACTGGGCATCAAATGAGCCACTGAAGTCTTGTTTCATCTTCAACATGTCTCTCCTCACTATGTTAGCAGCTCTGTCTAGATGTACTGCATCATTGTCAGTAATCATGCTCACATGCTTTCTGCAATGCAGCACCAATATCCTCATTGCACACAAGAACCACATCTCGGCCTTGCTTGTGACCGTTCATGTCTGGGAAGTAACTCAGTATTCTATTCTTGAGATTGGTGGAGTGTACATGCCCCATCGTGTGCGTTCCTAGTTGTTCCAGCCTGGTACTGTTCAGATTCACTAGGTCTGTTAGTTTGAACACCGGTGCAGCAAGATTGTCCATGCGCACTTCCTCAATATAGGAGATAATCCAGCAAATGCAATGCCATGATTAACATTGTCTGCATTAGACACATGTACTTTCATGTCCCGTACTTTATTGTACAGAGAGGAAAGAACACTGAGCATGGTACTTTGCCTCTTGGGCAATGAGGTCTCCGGCACTGATTTTGGCTAGGAGGGGTTTGTCCTGCAATTTGTGGGCACACTACCTCACACGAATGTCAAGTTCGAATGTTGATGCATTATGCAAAGCATCTTCTGGTGCAGATTTACCACAGGAGAAGCACGTCTCTGTTGAATGATGTTCATGTTCCCTGCTTAGACGGGCGAACTTGCAGGTTTCTGGATCATCTTCATGAGGCATTTGCCTCTTTTCAGCCCTCTGAAGCTTTGTTTTGTTGTACTGCAGTCTGCAGGAGTCATGCCATTTGGCTTTGTGAATCCGGAATGCTGCCTCGATGCCCTGACCCTCATCCAGTCGTAACAATTTTAGTGTTGTTGGCAGGCAACTGATCCCATCAAATGCTACAAGATTCTCAGCCATGGTCTTGTATCCTGCCCCCTCTCTGCCATGTGCTGAATTAGCCGGACATTTCAGTATCTCAATTGTATCTTCCTGACACAGAACACACTGGTTCCAGTCTGTGGTCAGGCACTGTGTACCTGATGTTCGAGGCTCACCAGTGTCCACCACCTTGTATAGTTTGGCCATTGTCCTTCAAGGCACTATGCTACTTGAGAACAGTGTGGTACTGGTCATCCAAGTAAAGTTTTTTGGCACTGTGAGAGATCAGACTACAAATAGCAGCAGTAGTAATACTAAATTAGTAAGAGAGTGAACTACAGAATGCTGACTGGCACACAGACTGACCGTCATTTCTGATCAAATGACAAGTCAGCTAGCTACTAAGTACTTAGCATGGAACAGGGCCCCTCTGGGCCAGCCTGCCACAGAACATATCAAAGGGACACACACATCAACACCATGCGATCAACAGCTCAACACACAGGACAGGAACATTGTAGAACACACAAGTACCAAGGATACAGGGAATTTGACAGTTTTATTTCCCTGGATGCTAGATATATGTACTATTGTAGTTAGGTAGTTGCTATCATGTTGTAAATAGTACCACTGCATTCCTCATCCTTGAAAATGTAGATTAGCCACCAGAATCAAGATCCTAGAACCAGAGATACTGGTAAAATAACAACCGGTAAGCGGCCATTTTGGAAAATGGCTGCCATTGTTGCCATAAGAGAAATCTGTGATGGCCCTATAGCCAAAAATCTTCCTTAGGACATGTTCTAACTGTGTGCCAAAGCTCATGCTTGTATCATCAAAAGCACAATTCCCTCTAATATTTCACTTATCTGCTGTACTATTGTGTTCACCCTCCTATGGACCTGGGTGACATGGCTGCACTGAAAAAGAACTTCACGGTTAAAACCTTAAGAGTATAAGTTAAGACACTAGATGCTTCGCTACCTGCAGGTGTGTGAAGGTTAGATCATGCCTACCACCTAATATTTTGGATGGGACATCAATAATTTACAGATCAGTGTATAGTGTTAGGTCAGCAGCTATGCTTGGTGTAGGTCAATACAATACTTGAGCAATGTGATATAAATTTAAAATTGATTTTTTTATTGCACCTTCGCTCGCCACACAAAGCCTTGCACTCATTACTAGTTAAATTGGGAATGGTACAGAAAACAACTTTGCCAGAGGTAGAACTGTTTGCACCACAAGTAAGAAGGTGCTGCTTAAGAATTAAGCTATATAGAAGCTAATATGATTCAATATGCAGTAGGTTCACTCTGAAGACCACAGATGAATATGCATTTGTACTGATATCTGAAAATAGTTATCAGAAATCTTAACAGAAATAACTATGTAGCTACAGTAGAGATTTTTGATTGAGGTAAAATGAATATTTTCATTTCACATGGAATCCTCCCCAAAATAACAAGCAGGCCTCTGTGCACACTGTACTGACCCAGCAACTTGCCATATATGCTCAGTTTAGCTTTACCATACTGCACTTACTCAATAATCAACCCGAAATTTATGTTCTTAATGTTTTGACTAGATGCTCTAGCCTAGCCTTCATCAAGAATAAACGTGTTACCTTGTGTTACCAATCTTCATATCTTTAATAGTCCTAATGTTTAACACTTGAGAGAAGAAGAGAGGGGAGGCACATGCACGAGGGCTTCGACACGAGAGAGAAGTAGCTGGATAATAACTTGCTGTGAATACAGCTAATGCTGATGAAATGTTTAGGAATGTTTTTTTCCATTAACTATAATTATAGCTACAATTTTTGTTTGCCAACCCATCATATTTTTCCAGATTCTACTTTTCCACACGTTATTCTGTAAAAGAGCAGCTCTATTTAGTCACTGTTGGATCTAGCCTGTTGAAGTGACTATACTCCTCCAACTCGCATGGTGATTGATGCATGCCAACTGCATAGGTATCTGGTAAAGGGTCTCTGTCTTGACCTGTACCCGTGAGGATAAGGGCATAAACAAGTTGTCTTTGGTTTTGTCATACCTCATCAAACACGTATTTTGTTTGCTTTGTGTGTGAACTGTGCAAATGTTCTCCCATCACTCTCACCCCCACCAGAAGAGCGACTAAATAGAACAGGTTAGGTTCCAAGCTCGTATATAGCCAATACTATAAAGTAGGGGGTTCCAAGCACCCCAATTGTTTCAATAATCAACTTAAAATCCATCCAACTTTGACGCATTTATGCGGGCCAGTGCATTATCAATTCCTCCATCCATCCAATACTTGTTTTGCGAGATGCACACACGAGTTAAACATTTGAATCACAGATGTACACAACAATCAAGAGTTGCTGTTTGAACCTAGTTGTGGATACATTCTAACAAATGCTTTGACACAGTAGAATACAATGACTTTCTCAATGTGATCAATTCAAAATTTCTTGATGAGCATTCCGGGTCGGTTAGTACGAAGGCTAGAGGATTTAGCCGAAAAATCAGAAACAAATTTTAGGTTAATCAATGAGAAAGTCGTTAAAAAGTTTATATAAAATTCAGTATATATATACATGCAATAGATGTAAACAAATATGTAGTCACATTCCTTTTACTTGTGATTGAGGCGGACATCATCAAAAGCCTTGAACCGCGCAATACAGATACAATAGAGCAAAGAATGATGAAGAAATTATAAGTTGATGGTGGCGTAAAAATGTGTATCAGTTATAAGTATATACATATGCACATCTGGTACAGTAATTTTGAACCATAGAGAATCAGTTGCTTTATCAACAACGTTCTGTCAACATCGGCTGTATTGTTATTCTCCTATGCTACTTTGTCCATTTGCAGAACTGTCTATGTGAGGTACTCGCTCAAACTCAGCATTCCTATCTTCAACTTGATTCCTATTTTCCATTCCATTGTCACAGATGAGCTTGGATTCTTGTGGAAACATGGAATCGGATCCCTTTTCATCTTTCTTTGACTCCTCACCATAATTTGTCTTGGCTCGCAAAGCCACCCGAAAGATATCGATCTTTTCAGCTTCGTACTGCTCATCTTTGATGCATTCTTCAAAAAAATCTATAAAAAGAACAAGTTTGAAAATGCAAAAATGTAAATGAAATAATAATAATAATAATAATAATAATAATAATAATAATAATAATAATAATAATAATAATAATAAATAGTAGTAGTAGTAGTAGTAGTAGTAGTAGTAGTAATAATAATAATAATAATAATAATATATAGTAATAATAATAGTATAATAATAGTAATAATAGTAGTAGTAGTAATAATAATAATAATAATAATAATAATAATAATAATAATAATAATAATAATAATAATAATAATAATAATAATAATAATAATAATAATAATATTATTATAATAATAATAGTGGAAGTAAATGAACAGAATATGTTATAGTCAATTGCCAGAAACTCCTGCTACAGTATTCATTAGAATGAGCATTCACTAGAATAGAGGTCGCACACTGAATAGAAGGTGCTCTCGATAATGCAGTCCTCCAATATTGTAGTACATTATAGTAATTACTAATGTACTAGGACTAGCATGCAATTGGCAAACCACATACACTATACTATAACAGCAGCCGAGTTGATAAAGAAATCCTTCCATGCATGCATTCCTGTGAAGGTGCAAGGATCTGAAGATGGAGAGATTCCCTGTCTCAAAGATGACAGAGTAGCAGCTTGAGCTGTTCCAACCATTGCAGAAGCTGCTCACCAGCTGCTGAAAGAAAGTGACAGTAATGGAGAGGATCCATTTGCTTCCCTGGAGGAAGAGGGTGAAGAAACACACTGATAGAGATTAGCAACTCGGAAACAGACTAGTGCTGCTCTCTATATATAAACAAACACAGCCACAATGCCCCAGCAAAACATTGCACTGGCATAATGCCCTTCAGTGAGAGGCAAAAGGATAGCTTTCTGGTTTTCAAACAAAACAATGGTGGGCACTTGCGCAAGCATTATACAGCAACACCTGTGTGGCATGTAGGTAGCTGAAACATAATAGAAGTTGCAACCTATATTCAAGTGAATACCGTATCCCAAATACGATGTACCTTAGCCAAAGTGATGCAGGGCCAATGACACAAATGGCAACGAACAAAAGAATTGTGAACAATGATGGCTCTAGATCAAAGCGGTGTGTGCTCACACTCAAATCAGGTGAAAAAATGCAAAGCAAAAGGCCAGACAATTATTGTCGTTGCTGAAGTATAGATGTGGTTTAAAAATTGTGTGCATTAAAAATATATGCTATCATCAAAATCTGAATACAAAGTCAGGGCTTGCTATAAACAATATTGTTTGTACACACATTACTACTAGAAGAGGAAGTGGAGACAAATACAGTAGAGCCTCGAGAGTTAAGAACACCTTGGGGGGGAAATGAGTGTTGATAACTCTGAAATGTCCGTAACTCTGAAATGATTACATCACGATGGTGCCATACATATTTAGACGTGTTTAACAGTTCATATTTGTATTTTTCAGGTATTTCACACTTTTTCACTGTTACAAGACTGGCCTTTCCACTTGCCTAAATGCATTATGCGCGGGCTTTAAGAAATCCTGTCACTTCTTTGCTGCTAAAGAGTGCAGTTCATGTTGACGTACAAAGTTCATTGGTGTATCATCAGCTAACGGCATGATCTTCTCTCTGGCTTGCTTAATTCTGTCACTGTTCTTTTGCCAATTCCACATTGTCTCACGATGGCTGACAATATGTGTCCTAGGTCCACTTTCTTCAAAATCTTCAGCTTTTCTTCAATAAAAGTGTAACTCGCTTACATTACGTTGAAGAGCTTGAAGCAGGCTGCTGGCCTAGAGAGGAAACAATGAACTTCTTGAAGGAGGCTGCTTGCCTAGACAGAGGAAGCAACAATGAACTTCTTGATGTTTCCTCTCTAGGCAAGCAGCCTCCTTCAAGAAGTCCATTATTTCCTCTCTAGGCAAGCAGCCTCCTTCAAGAAGTCCATTATTTCCTCTCTAGGCAAGCAGCCTCCTTCAAGAAGTCCATTGTTACCTCTCGAGGCAAGCAGCCTCCTTCATCCATTGTTTCCTTTCTAGGCAAGCAGCCTCCTACAATGGATTTCTTGAAGGAGGCTGCTTGCCTAGAGAGGAAAGGAAACAATAGACTTCTTGAAGGAGGTTGCTTGCCTAGAGAGGAAACAATGAACTTCTTGAAGGAGGCTGCTTGCTTAGAGAGGAAACAATGGACTTCTTGAAGGAGGCTGCTTGCCTAGAGAGCAAACAATGGACTTCTTGAAGGAGGGCCTAGAGAGGAAACAATGGACTTCTTAAAGGAGGCTGCTTGCCTAGAGAGGAAACAATGGACTTCTTGAAAGAGGTTGCGAGCAAACAATGGACTTCTTGAAGGAGGCTTCTTGCCTAGAGAGGAAATAATGGACTTCTTGCCTAGAGAACAAACAATGGACTTCTTGAAGGAGGAAACAATGGTCTTCTTGAAGGAGGCTGCTTTCCTAGAGAGGAAACAATGGACTTCTTGCTGCTTGACTAGAGAGGAAACAATGGACTTCTTGAAGCAGGCTGCTTGCCTAGAGAGGAAACAATGGAATTCTTGCTGCTTGACTAGAGAGGAAACAATGGACTTCTTGAAGGAGCCTAGAGAGGAAACAATGGATTCTTGAAGGAGGCTGCTGGCCTAGAGAGGAAACAATGGACTTCTTGAAGGAGGCTGCTTGACTCTACAGAGGAAACAATGGACTTCTTGAAGGAGGCTGTTTGCCTAGAGAGGAAACAATGGACTTCTTGAAGGAGGCTGCTTGCCTAGAGAGGAAACAATGGACTTCTTGAAGGAGGCTGCTGGCCTAGAGAGGAAACAATGAACTTCTTGAAGGAGGCTTCTTGCCTATAGCATGGATAATACTACACCCAAAGCCCTAGCATGGATAATACTACACCCAAGGTCCTAGCATGGATACTACACCCAAGGCCCTAGCATACTACACCCAAGGCCCTAGCATGGATAATACTACACCCAAGGCAGACCTGCCAACCCCAGAGTCATGAAAATCTGGAGATACTCCAAAAAATCCTCGAAAAATCTGGAGATTTGGTATAAAATCTGGTTATCATTTGCATCAAGTCATAACATAAGCATGCTAAGCATACTAAATTAATTTCCCCCCATTCCCCCCCCCCCCCCCCCCCCCCCCCCAAATAACACACTGCTTATCAGTTTAATGATTATGATTATAGCAAGAAGTTGCCCTTTTTGCATGGTCCAAAATTTTCTCATCAGGCACCCAGCGGAACAGGGAACTTCAGATTCAGGGAATGCTAGCTTCATGGCTGGAACGCTTGACAAAGTGCCATCGAGCTTCATTGCCGAGCGTCTGTCTTATTCTTTCCGACAATGCTCAAGAGTCATTCCTCTTCAGCATTACTCTGAGGGAGGACAACAACTACCTAAGCGACACGAAATAAGTATTTGAAACGCTGACAAGGTAGTTCGGATAAGCAAAAAGTTCGGATATGCAAAAAAAACACACAAATATTAATCATAAATTCATGAATGTAATTAAAATGTTAATCTGCAGGTCCTTTGGTTAATAAGAAGCTCACTTCCTGATACTAGAAGGATTTAGGTCCTCAGTAACTGGCATGCTGTTTTACATATATACATATTTTTTATATTCATAATGTTGTATTTTCTCTGAGCAAATAGTCCACCGACTGCAGTGCCTTGGGGCTTGCCCACTTTATCTGAACGAACCACAGATATATAGCATTTTCTAGTTGTTCGTCTTTAGCAAGGCGCATGACTTTGCGAGTTGAACTTATCCCCCGACAGTCAAGGTTGCCCGCGAACTCTCGAAGTTTGGCATCGTTCTTGTTATTGTCAACTTCTCTACGCCTTACTCTTCCGCTAGTCCGGCTTGACTGGCTCCATTTGATATCTTGCTTAGCATGGCTATCTTTGACTCGATCAACAAAACTACTCTCTTCCTTTTGCTGAGTTTCCACGCGTAAACGATTTGGCAGATCGACGACCATTACCAGGTTTACGGGTACGGGGGATATGCTGTATTATATATTTTTTAAACCTGAACCCTGATCTTTATCAATTCCTCAGAAAGTCGGGTGAATTGGATATTCAATCGGGAGATCTTGAGATTAGTGTTGAAATCGGGTGACACCCGGCAGCATCGGGTGAGTTGGCAGGTCTGCCCAAGGCCCTAGCATGGATAATACTACACCCAAGGCCCTAGCATGGATAATACTACACCCAAGGCCCTAGCATGGATAATACTACACCCAAGGCCCTAGCATGGATAATACTACACCCAAGGCCCTAGCATGCACCCAAGGCCCTAGCATGGATAATACTACACCCAAAGCTCTAGCATGGATAACTTTCAGAAATAAAATAACATAATGCATTAAGGGCTAGGGACTTTAAGGGTAAATCCTGCACGGGCACCTTTGAGGTTCCTGACGTCCGTCTCCAATTGTAAATCGATGTGGACGCCACTGTCCCGTAGTGCCTTGTCCAATCTCTTCAGAGAGTCTTCCGCAAGCTTCAGTCTCTTTTCCGTCTTAATCCTCATCTTCTCCTCCTCCTTCAACTTGGTCTCTATTAGAGCTTTCTCTTTACACACTTCCTGATAATAGCAACAAACAAACAAACAAACAAACAAACAAAACAAATGAAAAGCACAAAAATAGATACAGGGAAAATAATTGAAAAATTGGGTGGAGCTGTGTATTCCTGATGGCAAACTTATCATGCCACACTATCCTTTTATAATCATATTCAAGATGTGAGCATGAGGTCTAGCATAACCACAGACAAACCTCTCACACTCAAAAGCAACACCCACAACAGAGCCCGAGATATGTGATATATCAATTACTGTCAAGGATGCGGTGAGTGCCCCAATATATTCGTTTAAGAAGCCTAGCATTAGGCAGGGCAAACGTTAGCTGACTCTGTTTTGTCGAAATTGTATGCAAAGATGACGAGAAGGATAGCGATGGTGATCCATTATCCATTCGCAGACTCGGATGGAGCTGAGGCCGACGACTTGGCAGCTTTCGCGAACTTGAGGATCAAGAACGACAATAGCCAAAGCAGAGCAGAAGAAGGATACAGCCAGCAAGCAAGTCCTCGTCCAGAACTGCACAGTAACTTGTTATAACTTCACTGCACATGATCACGCAAACACGATGATATGGGTGTGAATAAAGGGAGTAAGTTTTCATGGTGCAAGTGTCCACCTGTTTGATTTGGAGGGTTAAGGCTTAAGCACCTGTGGGCGTTTGATAATAATGGTGATCATGTTATAGACGTGGTAGCTATGTGTGTATGTGGAATACCCCTTCCCCCCCCCCCCCCCCCATTTTTGTAAGGGATAAGGGCATGTCAGAGGGAGGGGGTGGGGATAATAAACAATGATGGTCATGTTTATTTAGGTTATTGTGTTTACAGGTTGCAGGAGGTACACATGACTAGACCTAATATTGCTCCATGTGAAATAGCCATGAATCAATGTAGCGTGATGCTATAAACTGCATTACGTGACACGATCACCTAATATGTGTGGGGTGAAAAGTTTTTGTCTGGGTGTCGATGTGTGTGTGTGTGTGTGTGTGTGTGTGTGTGTTTATTCGGGAGCCCTAGGCCAAATCAGTCCAAACTTTGAAGGACCACCCAAGGAAGATTTAGGGGAAAGAAAGAAGGGGGAAATGGGGGGAGGGAAATGGCAACCATTTTGTGTAGGAAAATACCAGCACATGTGTTTTACATACATGTACGCAGCCGCTAGCTATGTCAGCCATCACATAATGCAAGCAGTTAGCTAGAGAGGCTGCCTCTGGCAATACTCTATTTGCAGTTTCTGAAATGGTGAAGTTTATAGAGGGAAGCGCTGTCGTCATTGGTTCATAAAAAAAAGGGGAGAAAATAGTAGCCATAATAGATAAGGAGTGTCTAGGCCCTGCTTCATAGCCCAGCTACTGAGTACCTAGTTCTTCATGGGAGCCCAGCTACTGGTGCCTAGTTCTTCATGGGAGCCCAGCTACTGGTGCCTAGTTCTTCATGGGAAGCCAATACTTTGTGCATAGGCCCTGATTCATGGGCAGCCCATGAAGCAGGGTCTAGGCACCCAGTAGGACCCAGGCACCCAGTGCATATGTAGCTAGGCTCCCCATAAAGCAGGGCCTAGACACCCAGTTAGTTTGGCTTCCCATGAAGAAGGGCCTAGGTACCCAGTAGCTGTGTGTCAAGAATTACACACACTAAAGGAGCTCAGATATTCCTCTATCTTAATGACTGCTACACATGTGCATACTGCTGCACAGGACCAGTGCTTACCCCTATAGTGTTGGAGGCATACTGCTGCAGGGGCCAGAGCTTACTGCTACAGTGTTGGAGGCATACTGCTGCACAGGACCAGTGCTTACCGCTACAGTGTTGGAGGCATACTGCTGCACAGGACCAGAGCTCACTGCTACAGTGTTGGAGGCATGCTGCTGCAGGAGTGTTGGAGGCATACTGCTGCACAGGACCAGTGCTTACCGCTACAGTGTTGGAGGCATACTGCTGCACAGGACCAGAGCTCACTGCTACAGTGTTGGAGGCATGCTGCTGCAGGAGTGTTGGAGGCATACTGCTGCACAGGACCAGTACTTACCGCTACAGTGTTGGAGGCATACTGCTGCACAGGACCAGAGCTCACTGCTACAGTGTTGGAGGCATGCTGCTGCAGGAGTGTTGGAGGCATACTGCTGCACAGGACCAGTACTTACCGCTACAGTGTTGGAGGCATGCTGCTGCAGGGGCCAGTGCTCACTGCTACAGCATCAACCTGTTTTTTTCCTCTTCAATGTGGCGAGTGTTATTGACCTGTCGAACATTGGTAGGGCAAGTCATGCAATGTAAGTATGCTGATTCAATCTCTGGCCAATATTTAATCTGATGAGCCGGCCAAACAATGGCACTTTCCTAGGCTGACGATGTGTTTACGACGACATAGAACACATACCATTAAATCATCCTTGCCTCGGGTTGGGTGAATGCCAGTTGTTCCCTGCTTGCCATACAGAGCTCCTACAACTCTCCCTCCCTCTCCCAATCATCTAAACGACCACGCCCAGTCATCATTGCTTTTTTGACCAGCCACACCCACAACATGTAACATGTACACATTCTATTGCCCTGTGTGTTGCATCATAAAAATATACTCAACTTGACAAAAAAACTAACTTTGACCTGTAAAAATTGCAATAGTAAAGTTATGCTTACAATTTTGAAGAGATAGCAAACTAAATGCCATGGGGTGGGGGGTGTGGTGAGTGGGGGGTGGTTTGCACATCTAGTATTCACATGCAGGTGGAGGAGGGGATAGGGGGGCGGGGCGTGGACTATCACTACAGAAAGTGGGTTTTCCTGGATATACATGTACATGTAATCAATCTGTAGTTCCCAAGGTGAACACTGCATCTGTCACCAACCATTAGAACAGTCCTCTACTGACTATGCAGCCAGTTTTTCTCTCTACTGACTATGCAGCCTGTTCTCTCTCCTCTACTGACTATGCAGCCAGTTCTCTCTCCTCTACTGACTATGCAGCCAGTTCTCTCTTCTCTACTGACTATGCAGCCAGTTCTCTCTTCTCTACTGACTATGCAGCCAGTTCTCTCTCCTCTACTGACTATGCAGCCAGTTTACTCTTCTCTTCACCAAAAACAAACATCTTGCTTGAAGTGAGCTCACTTTATGTAGGACAGGTGGCCTGTTCATATTTATAAGCGCCAAATGTAATTGATAAATAGAGACATACGACGCACGGCAAAACTTAATCTCCCATTTCACTCTCCAATGAGAGCCGACTCCTCCACTCGCCAGTTACTTTTAAGGAACATCTTTCATGCAGGAACCACTCCCCCCTGTATCTGCCACTGGGAAAGGAATGCCACAACTACACGCCTTCACACCACGTACCTCTAGATCAGCTTTCAAGTGAAGTGCTGTGTTGGAGATGAGCGTCTTCTCTTCCTCCAGCTGTTTTGCCATGAGCTCCTGAGTGAGCAACCTGTAGTGAGACGAGGGCAAGGCAAAGCTTTCAAAGAGAGAAGTGGTACAATTGTGGCAGCAAGGATGCATAAAACTACATTCTGATGTGCATCTTGGATGGCCGCCATTTTCCCTTACAAGTTTAGCACCACCACAACTTTTCCTAGGACCCCGAGATGTTTCCCAGTGAAGGTGATGGCTTGTAGAATTGGCATTGGAGTTAAGGCAATGCTAGAGCTATGGGTAATCTATTGATAGGCCCAAGACTAAGGGCCATTCTCCAAGGGTCATTCTAGGGCTAGGCTATTCAACAGCTAGGGGGCCAGGGGTTATCTATGGCGAAGGGTTTCAAGATCGCATCCTGGTATTTTATACTGCCTAGTCAGTCACCCTCACTAAGGGATATTGCGGGATAGATCCAAGTATCCCAGGATGGCCTAGGATGGTTGTGTACAGTGGGTCATCCTAACCCTCTCTCCCAACCTCCCTACAGGCCAACATCAGCTACTTGTAGAGTAGCGCGTGATCAACAAGTATACCTTTCTGCTTTGTCTTCATTCTCTTCTTCTATCATTCGTTGTCTTTCTTCCAACGTCTGTGGGACAAGTGAAGAGCAGTACAAAAATTTGGAACATTCTGAGTGAGTTCAAAGTGTTCTTAATGAGCATTATGCAATGATGTAAACTGAGAACATTGCCCTATCATTCCCACTGAAATGTAAAACATACAGACTAGCATAGACTAAGCTAAGAGCATACATAGACTAAGCTAAGACTAAGCTAAGATCACAGACTAAGCTATGAGCATAGATTGAGCTAAGAGCATAGATTGAGCTAAGAGCATAGGCTAGCTAAGAGCATAGGCTAGCTAAGAGCATAGGCTAAGCTAAGAGCGACTGAGCTATGAGCACAGACTAAGCTAAGAGCATAGGCTAAGCTAAGATCATACACTAAGCCACTAAGCTAAGAGCATTCTAAATGCTTTGGTGCCATCACCTAAACTATAGTCAGTCCCTCAGCGAAAATGAAGCATGCCTCAAAATTGCATGGTCCAGTCTCTCCACATGACTAAGTATTAAAGGAGGGGGCTAAATAAAACTTGTGGTTACGACTTCTGCACATTTCACTGTATGGACTTGATGTATAGCTCAAAAGATAGGTCTCGCTGTGTGCTCTCTTTTGAATGTTGCACAGATATAACTATGTCAGAGTTAAGTGGGTACCTCCAAATTCGAGTGCCTGAATTTGTTGTGTGTGTGGAAAGTGCTAGGCAGCTGAAATTACTCGTGTGGCAAGAGGAATCCTATGGCTAGGTGGTCACACGTGGCCCCTCAAAATGTCGATGGATTATGACCAAAGCAATTTGATATTCATAAGGCCACTGCAG
The DNA here is from genome assembly GCA_028752905.1 of Cladorhizidae sp. MBARI D1340-BT2. Lineage (NCBI taxonomy): Eukaryota > Metazoa > Porifera > Demospongiae > Poecilosclerida > Cladorhizidae > Cladorhizidae sp. MBARI D1340-BT2. The sequence goes on along the minus strand of JAQNBH010000015.1, from coordinate 19,620,366 downwards.
GCTAAAGGCCTGTCCACACTGCACTTAAACCTGCACGTGGGAAATGCTGATGCGCATCGATGTGCGTTCATCGCATCCACACTAGCACCGAAATAAACCATATGAAGCAAAAATAATCTGCCTACCAAAGTCAGTCAAAATCATATGCTGTAGCTGTAGTTAAGATGGAGTTTGTTTTTGCGTCGTTTTCTTGCTGATCAGCTACTACAGATGCACAGGAAACATTTTCTGCAGAGAAGCGAGGAGAGAGCTGAGGGAAAGGCAGAACCAATGAAGGTTGCGACTGGATGAACTTCAGAAGTCCAGATGCAGGGCGTATAAACATAGCAACAATTCTCTAGCTATGTAGTTGGTCTAGTTAGCTACTCTAGCTAGCTAGTTTGGCCCACCTGCAGCATCACGAAGACGCGAGTGAATGAATTTCATTTCAACACACACTCGCATCAAACCACCTATCAAGGTGGACCAGAATAATGCACATTAATGAGCATTATTTTAATTCTAATTCAGTGTGGATGCAACCAATGCGCATTAATGCACATTGGTTTGTGTGGTGTGGACAGACTGCTCTAAAATCATTAACCACACTTGGTCTTTCCAGATGATTCGAGTTTCAAAACTGGGAACCACACTCAGCCATTGGTTATACACAGTACATGTATGCAGCATTTTTACTATCAAAAAAAGCACATAGAGAGACCTATCTTTTGAGTTATATATCAAGTTCATAGAGTGAAGTGTGAAGAATTTATGGAGCTCCAAAATCATAACAACAAGGTGCTTTTTTGTTTGGTCTCTTCTTAAAATGAGGGACACCACAATTCCTTCAAAAAATCAAAAAATCTTGTTGTTACAACTTCAGAGTTCCACATATTCTGCACACTTCTCTATGCACTTGATATACAGATAGAAAGATAGATCTCTCTGTGTGCTCTCTTTTGATATTAAAAAATGTTGCATAGGTATAACCATACCCAAGTTACATGTAGTTAAAGCTGGGGACCTCAAAACCTGCATACCTGAATTCTCTACCGTTTTGGCTCCTGATTGAAAAGTGCTAGGTAGTGCCAGTGACAAGAGGAAGCCTTTACTCTACAATAAGAGTCTTTTCATTCACTAAAACGTGAGTACATGGTCAAACAAGGTCGAAAAATCAATTTCAAAATTGCTTTTTTAAATTGCTTTTCAACTGGCGTGCTTGAGCACATACTCATGTTTTAATGCTCAATGCTAACCATCTATTGTTTCCTCCTGCATTGACAGTAATTTCAACTGTCTAGCACATTCCAACCAGGAGCAACTACAGGGTATTCAGGCATGCATGTTTTGAGGCCCCCAACTTTGAGCACACAGAGAGAGACCTAGCTTTTGAGCTATATATCAAGTTCATAGAGTGATGTATGCAGAATCTATGGAGCTCCAAAGTCATAACCACAAATTTAAAAAAAAAGGGTTAGTAAAAAAATGGTATTCAGTCCCCTTTCCCCACACCCCTTAAAAACCCTAATTAGATGCTACATGGATAAAACAAACTTCACTGTCAAAATGGCATTTTCCTTTCCTAATCACATTCCTTTCCTAATCACATTCCTTTCCTAATCACAGCTTGTACATGTCATAAGTAGTGAAGACTTCATACATGTTCAGATTATGGATGTCCAAAGTTCAAAGTTCTTGGTTTCCCAACAGGGTAGGATTAGAGGGGGGGGAAATGATTTTGAATTTTGGACATCCATAGTGAATGTTGGGATTGTCCACAGAATGCTGGACCCCTGAAAAACTTTGAGAATAAACTTGAGAGAAAATGGGGAGAGAAAAAATTAGAGGGGGGAAAAAAGTGTGGGAGGGAGGGAAGAAGGGTGAGGGGGAGAGAGGGAGGGAGAGAAGGGAAGAAGGGAGTGAGTGAGTGAAAAAAAGAAGGAAAAAAATTAAATGGAAGACTGATATCTTAGCTCAGTTCTGCTGTTCTGGTTGTCCCTACTATTTTACGGTATAGGAGCTGTTTTTGTTTTTCTCTCTACTTTAGTAGCAATCGAGCAGTCTCTGACAAAGTCTGGAAGCAGTTGCTTTGCCGAGTTTCAAGATATATGTATCAGGTGCACCATTGTTTCACACCAGAGCACATGGCCACCACCATCAACCAATCTTCTAGTGAGGAGCCGAGAGCCTGTCCCTCCTGTGACATAAGGTTCAAGACACACGTCATTTCCCTCAGTGTAGATAGAGACAGGGAAGAGATTATGCCATCTACCTCTCAAATCAACAGGAAGACCAAGAGCAAGTCCGCAAGGAAGCAGTGTCCTACATAAGTGCAACAAGCAATTCATCAGACTAGAAACTCTTCTCAGAAAGAATCCTTTCTGTAAGTCAATACCATCATATCCACAGATGACTACCTCAGACTTCAACACTGAGTCTGCCACTGACCTCAGTTCAACCCCAGATGTACCAGCCACTAGGCCTCAGACCAACAAGCAGGTCCTAACAATCCTCCAGCCACCACTCCTGCTGCACCAACAAGCAGGTCCTAACAATCCCACGGCCACCACTCCTGCTGCACCAACAAGCAGGTCCTAACAATCCCCCGGCCACCACATATGAGAAGTGGCTAGCAGCTAACTCTTGGATTTGTGAGAACCTGGTTCCTGCAGTGGCCCAGGCAACTTCAGCGGATGACAAAAACTCGACTCTTGTTGAGGGTCTCTGTACCTACTTTGCCAACAGCCACGAGACCAGGAAGACCAAAACTATATCTCCCACAAGCATGACCGAGCCTTGAAGAAGGTGAAAGAATTAAAGAAGGCAGCGAGGCAGGAATATAGGGAAGCTGAAAGAAGTGGGAAACTGCTGCAAGAGATAAGCTCACTGGCTAGTAACTTCCTTGCCCTGATGGACTCAGAGCTCCTTGAGGAAGAAGTCCACTAGAGAAGGTAATAACAGCACTGCCAGAATAGCCACAGGAACTTTTGGAAGTTTTTGCAAGGGACCTCCTTGATGACAATTCAGTGAGCAGAGTGAGCCCAACCGTTTCCCAAGAGAAAGAATCTGAATATTTCAAGAGCACCTATGTACCAATCATCAGCGCAATCATTCAAGAAGCTGTCATGGATGCCTGTCCTCAAGCCACCTAGAGAGGAGCTGGACACTGACCCCATTCAGGAATGGGAGGTTACCCAGGTGATCAAGCATTCCAGGCAGGTATGAACCCCATCACCATTTGATCAGATGCCCTACACCATCTTCAAGAAGTGTCCTTCACTCATTCATGCTCTCTCCAACTGCTGCTGGTCCACGTACCGAGGGTCTGCAACTTGCCAGCCATCCGGTTGCTTGGCAAAGGATCAGCACAGAACGACGAACTCCTTACCAATAAACTTCAGACCAGTTGCATTCCTCTCCTGCATTGGGAAGTTGTTTACCTCCATCCTAAAGAACTGCTGGCTGGACTATATGCTGAGAAACAACTCTTTTGATCGATCAGTTCAAAAGACTGCCTCACTAAGGTGTTCAGAACACCACTCAAAGCTGGCCACCATCCTTCATGAAGCTAGGAGCAGTCATTGCTCACTTACAGTCGCATGACTGGAACCTGCCAATGCATATGGCAGCATACACCATTCCCTTATCAGGTTCTCTGCCATGCCCCCTCCTAGTTCATCTCTGTTGGAGTCTCTGTATGATGGAATCTCAGCAGAGATCTCGTCAGAAGAATGGTCAACTTCTAGGCACTTCAGAGGGGTGTTTATCAAGGTGACCCCTTGTAAGTTGTTATATTTAACACCACCCTTATTGACATCATCAAGACAAGAGCTGACCTAGTTTACACACGCTACAGGTCGTCCTACTGTGTCAACATCCTCCAGTATGCAGATGACCTGTCTAGTGGCTAACTGTCCAGTACCTGTCAAGAACTGCTGAACAACACAGAAGGAACGGGCTGGTATGAGAGCCAAGGTTCCTGAGTGTCCTGCTGTGTCGCTACAGGGCTGTCAGGACATAACTATCCACCTAGAGCTCACACTAACCGGCCAAGCTCTCCCATTCACCAGCAACAACACAATCAAATTCCTAGGGCTACTCATCCAGATCCTACACGATGCATCAGAGAGCAGGACAGAACTACTTCAGAAGTTAGACAAACTTCTACCAATGCCCAGTGACCAGACATCAGAAACTCAAACTATAGACTGGAAATCTGCCCGAGGCTCGACTGGTCTCAAACAATCAACATATTTCCACTCTCATGGATTGAGCACCTCCTGCACACAGCAGCAAGATTTCTCAAGAAATGTGTAGGGCTGGCTAAGTCAGCCAACCCTAACCTACTCTACCTATCCCAGAGGAATCGTGGACTTGGGTTCAATTTTCAGTTTTCCATGTTCCAGAAATTACAGGTCTAGCCAGTGGCAGCTGCTGACATCCTAGGACCCACGTGTGAGGCACATGGCAGAGAATGGCCTACAAGCAGAGATTAAAGCCAGCTGAGCAAAATTCCGTCCAGCAATGGTGGTCTGGAAGGCACTGAAGGAGGATCCATCTCCTTCCAAAAGAGCACTGACAGCAGCTCCCCGGGCTAATGGGAAAGGAGAAGAGGATCAGGCCAATCTGAGCAAGCTGACACATGATCAGAACCTTTACACCAGATTCAGCCATCGTCTGGTCTACAGCAGTCTGATCTCTCCCTGAGGATACACGCACCTTCAAGTTCTCACTTCATGCTGCCCTGCCCTAGCCTATATGGAAATATACGATCAAAGAAAATCTCCCGAGTAAGCCACTTGTTCTGCTGACCTAAACAAGTACCACTTCCCCTGTCACATCATGGCCACAGATCTCCGTCCGGACACGGATGGTGGGATAGTAACAAAAAGAGAATGAACATGCTTGTAACAATCCCATATGCCACCTGGTGGAGGACGCTGCCAGCAGGAAGACCAGCAAATATGCAGATCTCTTGTTCGACATAAAAAAGATGGGATACAAGGCCAAACTCATCACTGTCGAGGTGGAATCACGTGGTCTTCCCTACATGCCAGGGCTCAAGAAACTGCAATGCAACCTCAACCTGACCAAAAAAGACACTAAAGAGCTAATGGTGGGGTCAGCAAAGCTGGCAACTCAGGGATCTCATAAGATATGGACGACCAGAACAGCAGAAACACTTGACCATCGTCCCTTTTGTATCAACCACGCCGCACCCCAGCCAAGTCTTGTTTCACTCATCCATGTGAAGTCAAGTGATTGTGCATGGCTGTTGTCAAGCCATTTCTGGCAAGAAGACCTTGGACTCCCCTCACCCCTCACTCAAACAAAAGGAAGGGAGGGAACGAGGGAGGGAGCGAGGGAGGAAGGGAATGAGTGAGGGAGAGAGCGAGAGAGGGAGGAAGGGAAGGAGTGAGGAAGGAAGGGAAGGAGCGAGAGAGAGAGGAAGGGAAGGAGCGAGGGAGGAAGGGAAGGAATGAGGAAGGAAGGGAAGGAGCGAGAGAGAGAGGAAGGGAAGGAGCGAGGGAGGAAGGGAAGGAGCGAGGGAGGAAGGAAGGGAAGGAACGAGGAAGGAAGGAAGGGAAGGAGCGAGGGAGGGAGGGGAAAAAGAAACCACATACCAGCAGATCTCCCTCCAGGTTGTTGGTTTTCTCTTCGAGCTCCTTCTTCTCCTCCTCCAGCTGCTGGGCTAGCTTAGCACGCTCCTCCAGCTCTACTTCTGTCTTATTCTTCTCCTCCGACACACTCTGTGGTACAGACAACACATCAACAACATCAATGTCATCTACAACACAATGACAGGGTTCTCCCCTTCATCTAGCAGGTTGACAGTAACCCTTCATCTAGCAGGTTATCCAGTAACCCTTCATCCAGCAGGTTACCAGTAAGGCAGTAACCATTAGTAACCCTTCATAACCCTTCATCTAGCAGGTTACCAGTAGCCCTTCATCTAGCAGGTTACAGTAACCCTTCATCTAGCAGGTTACAGTAACCCTTCATCTAGCAGGTTACTAGATAAATATGAACAACTCCCATTTGTGTATCTACGATTCAATGTTCATAGACCATAAATGTTAGCACTCAATACTGAAATGACATAACAGGTAAGGGGTCATTGGTATATCATTATTCTCTAGTTGCCAGTAACCCTTCATCTAGCAGGTTACCAGTAACCCTTCATCTAGAGTTACCAGTAACCCTTCATCTAGCAGGTTTGCCAGTAACCCTTCATCTAGCAGGTTGCCAGTAACCCTTCATCTAGAGTTACCAGTAACCCTTCATCTAGCAGGTTACCAGTAACCCTTCATTTAGCAGGTTGCCAGTAACCCTTCATCTAGAGGTTGCCAGTAACCTTTCATCCAGCAGGTTGCCAGTAACCCTTCATCTAGCAGGTTGCCAGTAACCCTTCATTTAGCAGGTTGCCAGTAACCCTTCATCTAGAGGTTGCCAGTAACCCTTCATCCAGCAGGTTGCCAGTAACCCTTCATCTAGCAGGTTGCCAGTAACCCTTCATCTAGCAGGTTACCAGTAACCCTTCATCTAGAGTTACCAGTAACCCTTCATCTAGCAGGTTTGCCAGTAACCCTTCATCTAGCAGGTTGCCAGTAACCCTTCATCTAGAGTTACCAGTAACCCTTCATCTAGCAGGTTACCAGTAACCCTTCATTTAGCAGGTTGCCAGTAACCCTTCATCTAGCAGGTTACCAGTAACCCTTCATCTAGCAGGTTACCAGTAACCCTTCATCTAGAAGGTTTGCCAGTGACCCTTCATCTAGCAGGTTGCCAGTAACCCTTCATCTAGCAGGTTACCAGTAACCCTTCATCTAGAGGTAACCAGTAACCCTTCATCTAGAGGTTGCCAGTAGCCCTTCATCTAGCAGGTTAGATAAATAGGGACAACTCCCATTTGCGTATCTACGATTAAATGTTCATAGACCATAAATGATAGTATTCAATACTGAATGACATAACAGGTAAGGGGTCCTTATACTATAGTATATCACATTAGTCTATTATTCTCTATCTCCCCCAAGTCTTTGCTACATCTTGTCTGGAGATTTGGCAATGACTGAAATCAAGTAGCAATCATGTGTCGTTCGTCAAAGAGCAATCGAATGTTGTGCATCAGTGGTTGGGAGCATATATCGTATAGGACATGTCGTAGTCCCCAGTAGTCTGCCATGCAGGTGGTTTGCATTCACGTGTAGAGCATCTAAGTGAGGTTTCCAGGGGCGGCGAATGGTGTAGTGGTGCAAGGGAAGGCGGAGGTGGCTGGGGTAGTGGTTTTGGCGGTGGGTGGGACTGTAATGGTGGGGTGTTCTCGTCAAAGATAGGTTGGGGGAGCCTAGCATTGAGTGTGGGTCTTCCCGTAGTGGGGGGCAGCAGGCCAGGTGATAGGATGGTGACGGGCATTGGTGACATGGTGGGGGGTGTCACAGGTGGTGTTGGCATCTTTTGTTGTCCATGTGTAGGCTGGGGGGGAGACTTAATGACGTGGCTGAGTCTGAGGGCACTGTTGCTGAGGTCATTGCTGATGGTTATTCTCGGTTTCTGTGCGTGGACTGGGACATATTTCCTGCGGAAATACCTGTTGTGCAGGGTCACTCTGCCAGAGCCATCGACCTTCACGACATATTGGTCAAATTGGCGGACTTCTATGACTGAGCCAGTCTTGTCCCATTTTGTGGGGTTGTGGCCAGTTTGGTTCTGGATCCTCACTTGGTCTCCAATGACGAGAGGTGGCAGTCGCTTTGTGTGCTCCGACCATCTTTCGTTAGCCAGCATGTGTCTGTTCCTCAGGGCCTCTTCTCTTGCAATTAATGTAGCATGCCAAGTGTCATGCGGGTGATATTTTCCTGGGAGTATGGGGATGAAGTCTTTGATTGGGCGGCCGAACACGTACATGGCTGGGGACAGTTTAGTGTCCTTGTCTGGGGTGTTGCGGTATTGTAGTATGGCACGCTGAAAGTTATCTGTATCGAGCTCACCATTTGGTCCGGTGTTGTCGGTGATGAGTCTTTTCACTGTCTTCACCGCAACTTCAGCACGACAGTTGCTATGAGCAAAGGCGACAGAGGAAAGGCGGTGGTGGACACCCCAATTCCTGAAGAATTCACGGGTCTGTGCAGCGGTGAATTCAGGACCACCATCAGACGATATTTCATCTGCTATCCCATATGTCACAAATGACCTTCGTAGGCTGTCAATTAGCCCGGTAGCACCGCCTGAGGTCCTTTCAACAATCGGCCAGTTGGAATATCTGTCAACGATTACTAGGTAGTTGACACCTTTGTAGTTGAAGAAGTCTGCGCAGATGCATTGGAAAGGGTACACTGGAGAGCAGTTGGGGTAGGAGGGGCACTAGGTTGTGAGGGAGCCATAATGGTTGCAGTGATTACAGCTGTGTCTGAGGGCTTATGGCGGGGGTGATGCCAGGCCAAAACAGGGATACTTCAGCCCTCGCAGTCATTGAAGATATGCCTTGGTTGGCAGCATGGAGTACGGGTAAGCAGTCTTGTCTGAAGGATGGGGAATCACGACATGGTCTTTGTAGATCACAATGCCGTCTGCGGTGTAGAGATGCTCACGGAATTGATGATACTCGCGAAGTGGCTCTAGCTCATGGCGAAACTCTGGCATGCCCACCTCGATGATCTTGACCAATTGTGACATGTCCTCATCGCTGTTGGTTGCAACAAGGACTCGGTCTCAGGTGATGGATTGAAGTGAGCTTAGAGATGATATGGCAGTAGCACGGGCAATGTCCTTGATTGCATCTTGTGGCTCCTCAGCACATCGTATACCGGCAATAAAGTTGTGGGGGATATACAGGTGGGATAGTTGCTGAATGTCTCTGATAGCTGCAATGTCATCCGCTAGGTACATCTTGGGAGGCTGGTGGTTGCCGGTAGGGTGGCGGGATATAGTGTCGGAAGCTTTCCTGGTATGTGGACCATGCGGAATCTGTAGTGGAGGGTCTTCTCCTTGAGGTTTCTGAGCCGAGAGTTGCTGATGTCATTAAGTGACCATCTGCTTGAGAGCGGTTTGTGGTCAACTGCGATGATAAGATCCTCACACCCCAGGACGAAGTGTTTGGATTTATCTCTAGAGCATCGGCGACTGCCAGGGCTTCACCCTCAACTGGGGCATAGCATGACTCAGCAGGGTGTGTAAAGCGACTCCAAACCAGAGTGATTTTCCAACCTGTGTGGCAGCAGAATAGGTCAGTACCAGGGCATCCACAGTGTTTCTGGAATAGCCAGAACCCAATGCCTGTCTTGGACCAATCAGTGGCTATGCATGTTGGCCTCGATTTGTCGAAAATACGGACACCCTCTGTGATCTCATCTACTATGAACCAGTTTGGACTCTTCAAATAGGTCATTGAGGTTATTGTTCCAGTGGAAGCGGGCGTTGGGTTTCAGTAGTTGGCGAAAGGGGAGCATCTTCTCTGCCATGCTGAATGCATATGACACTTGGTTAATGAGGCTGAACCATGAACGGACATCGGTTAAGTTTTTTGACTTAGAGAATTCCATAATTGCTTGGGGATATTTCTGCAGGGTCGAACGCTGTCCATGGTGATCTCAAAGACAGCAAACTCTACTATGTCATGGCCAAACCGGAACTTTTCTGGGTTTAGGGTTATACCATTCCTGCCACAAATGTCAAGCCACTGAACTGCCTGATGAAAGCATCCTTCCAGGTCATCTGCCCAAAGCAGTGTGTCGTCGATGCATTTGGTCTTGTTGGGTATGTTTGACACGATCTCATCGTAGCGTCTTGCTTAGAGAATTCCATAATTGCTTGGGGATATTTCTGCAGGGTCGAACGCTGTCCATGGTGATCTCAAAGACAGCAAACTCTACTATGTCATGGCCAAACCGGAACTTTTCTGGGTTTAGGGTTATACCATTCCTGCCACAAATGTCAAGCCACTGAACTGCCTGATGAAAGCATCCTTCCAGGTCATCTGCCCAAAGCAGTGTGTCGTTGATGCATTTGGTCTTGTTGGGTATGTTTGACACGATCTCATCGTAGCGTCTTGAGTAGCCGTCTCCTGAGGCAATACATCCTTGGGGTGCAGTGCGGTATCGATATTTGCCCAATGGGGTGATGAATGTGGTCAGGTGGCGATCTTGCTCACGGATGGGGACACTGTGATACCCATTCCAGGCATCGAATACAGACTTTTTCTTGCCGTGGGGCACTGATCGTGCTTGGTGAAATGGTGACTGGGTGTGATGAGTCTCTCTGGTGGCGTGGGCATTCAATGGTTGAAAATCAATAGTCCGTCGTGGTTTTTCATTAGCTTCATTGGGGGGCCTCATCAGTGGGAGTGGTTGGTGTTCGCATGTGTTGAGTGTGCTTGACTTAGTAGTCAACCAGGTACTGTTGGAGTTTCTCACGATTCTATTCTGTTGCAGGAAATGGTAGCTTTGTTGGGGGTGGAGGTGTTGATCTACGTCTTGGGCAGTTGCAATCTGTTGTGAGGCCGCTGTCACTGTGGGTGTATATGCTATGCTCAGCTCTCATGACAGTTAGCCCAGCGCCAACTGTACTGGTATGGCTGTTTGCAGTCTCTCCTATAGTGGGGAATTTCTCGGTGATCATGCCAAGAGCAATGCATGCTTCTCTACTGAGGAAGAGTTTATCGGAGTTGTTGGTCACATATGTGATTTGGCGAGTCTCTATCAGGCTTCCCAAGTTGTCTATCCTGGAAAAGTGCAAGATGGCAAGCACCTAAGATGGTGATGCCTTTGTTGTTGGCAGCATGCATCTTCATTATGACAGGGATGAGATCATTCCTTTTTAGGCCAAGTCTGTTAATGATTTTGATGCTGGTTAAGCAGCTCTGGCAGTCTGTGTCAGCCATCGCATGGAGGAGGGTGGATCTAGGTGTGGGGGTAAAGGTGAAGCCGAAATGCTCATAGTCCTCACGTAATGCGGAGGCGAGCGAAAGGCACGTATTGGCTCGTCGTGGTCTTGTCGCATGTTGTGTAGGGTCACCCTGGCTACCATCGTGTTCTCCTCCCTGACAGCGAGGTTCTTTTATGGCTGCAAGGACCTCCTCCTCTGTCTTACCAGTAAGTGTGCCACCAGCGGTTCGGGTGAGATCCTTTCGTAGCTGCTCATCGCAGCATTCTAGTAGCTGGATTACCCTGTCCATCCCGGACACCTTGGTGTAGCTCCGACATAGTCTCCCCATCGAGATTTGAAGTACGACCAATCTTCGCTTGTGCCCGCAGAAGAGGTGGTTGGTCGCTTCCCTTTCTCCACCTTCGCAGCAGCCGCATTCGTGGTGGCAGGGCTGTGGATGGTAGCATGTGCGGTGATGAGGGCTGCAGTCAGGACAGCCTCGACATCCTCAGTCATATAGGGGCACGCAGCGATAGGGCAGCGAATAATCGGCATCTTGAGGCAGTGGCGGGCACCAATTGGAGGTCAACAGAGTCAACGATGCAAAGTAGGCGAATAGCTAAGCTAAGCTCTTCTCAACTACGACCTGGCTGATGTGTCGATTTTCGGTATTGAATGCTATCATAGATACTGTAAATAGGGACAACTCCCATTTGTGTATCTACGATTAAATGCTCATGGATCATAAATGATAGTATTCAATACTGAATGACATAACAGGTAAGGGGTCCTTATACTATAGTATATCACATTAGTCTAACCAGTAACCCTTCATCTAGCAGGTTACCAGTAACCCTTCATCTACATGCAGCAGGTTACCAGTAACCCTTCATCTAGCAGGTTGCCAGTAACCCTTCATCTACATGCAGCAGGTTACCAGTAACCCTTCATCTAGCAGGTTGCCAGTAACCCTTCATCTAGCAGGTTGCCAGTAACCCTTCATCTAGTATATTACCAGTTACCCTTGATCTAGTATATTACCAGTGTAGTGGGATATTTTCAAAAGGGTGAGAAATCACAGATGGTGACCAATAGAAGGAATCACGGGGGGAATATTCGAGGATGGCGTAGCATTATGGTGGAATCCATGCCCTTCTCTGGCCTTCGTCACGCTATTTTGCAAATTGGATTCAAGTCGCGTAAGCCACGAAAATTAACCACCTCAAAAATATCCCGCTCCACAAAGTGTACCACACTTACGAGCAAATTAGCCTCCAAATTGGCCGTCTTCTGCACGAGACTGTTTCTCTCCTCCTCAATACGCTTCATAGATTCTCTGGTTTGCTGCAACTCTCTGCATAAACACACCAAATCATGAGGGCACATTATCAGCGAGGGACAACTCACTGATGTGTCGTGTCCTTCTCTTTCCTCAAGTCCTTTGCTGCTTCTTCTATGACCTGCTTCTCACTCTCGAGTTTAGCAGAAAGAGTCTCTAACTCCTAAAGAAAAGGAAAATACACGTGTCGTATGTTTGTACATAGCTGCTTCCAACTTCACGCTTATCGGAGTATAAGGACAGCAGAGAAGAGGGACGAATCAAGGAGGAGGGAGAGAAAGAATGAGCGGAGAAGGTAAGAGAATTGAGAAAAAGATTTATAAACAACAATAACAACAAGGTGTGTAATGAAGGTGGAGGGAAGAGCAATAAAACAGGTTCTCTTCAAAACAAGTCGGCATGGCCAATATCGAAATCCTCATCCTCCAATTTAACCCTTGAGGGGCTCTGTGACTTTGTTCGACATATGTCGACATATGGACAATGAAAAACGATGCCAAATGGTCCACACACTTGGGGAACCTCCTGTCTGAAGTATATACATAGCACTTAGTCTTGCCCAAAGGAATGCAAGCTACATATAAGTCAAACATTCCAGATATCCCAATACCCTGTCCCAACATGCTTGGATACTGACTCCTAATTAAATGTGTGTGTGTGGGGGGGGGAGAGGGATTCTGCGCCCCTCCCTTGATGAGGACCCGAAGATTGAAAGCGGGAAAAAAACAAAATGGACTAGAAGAACAGCAACGACTCACGAGTTTTTTTTTCTTCTCCACTTCCAGAGCTGATGCTTCATCTTTCAACCTCTGGATGGTTTTATTCATCTCTTCCGTCATTTCCTTGCTCTGGTCCTCCATCTTCGAGATGGTGCTCTCTCCAAGTTGAGTATTCTTCCACGTCCTGAACAAAAAAAGAAGGGAAAAAAACGATGGTGATGTTACACGGCTTTACCAAAACGATGATGTTACACAGCTTCACCAAAAAGTCCGCAAAACTCATCAACTCAGCACAGTTGCTGGAACAACATCCACTACCCCATTCCCCGTTGGCATGACGAGGGAGATCCCTGGCCTCCGTACGCTTCACCGCATCCTCTCGATATTACTTTGTGCATGAGGTAACACACTCAGACAGGAAGCACGTTCCCACTGCATTGGGCAAGATCTGGTTAAGGAGGGCCCATCAAACGATCCGCATTTTTTAATCTGGCTACAGCTTGAAAGCAACATACACCCTTATTAGGTAGGGTCCAATCAATTACTGCATATTTTAATTCAGAAAGGAAATAATGTGGTCTGCTAATGATGTTTGTCTTCTAATGATGTTTGTCTTCTAATGATGTATGTCTTCTAATGATGTTTGTCTTCTAATAATGTTTGTGTTTTGTCTCGATACCGAAGTCCCGAGACACAACATTGGAATTACCTATACATCTCTCTCTCCCTCTCTCATTGGTCAGTGCTCACGTACGAACAAGGGAGGAAAAACACATTATTAGCCAGATGAGATGCTCGAAGCTTCCAGCACACTCTTTGTGGCTCTGCATGAACTCAACTACCAAAAGAAATACGAGAAACAGATTGAGGAAGGACCCCACCAGTAGGAGCAAAGGCTGAGAGGAATGTGAGAATCAGATTGAGGGAGCACAGACCAGTGGGAGCAAAGGCTGAGAGAAATGTGAGAAACAGATTGAGGAGGGAGCCCAGACCAGTGGGAGCAAAGGCTGAGAGGAATGTGAGAAAAAGATTGAGGGAACCCAGACCAGTAGGAGCAAAGGCTGAGAGGAATGTGAGAAACAGATTGAGGGAGCACAGACCAGTGGGAGCAAAGGCTGAGAGAAATGTGAGAAACAGATTGAGGAGGGAGCTCAGACCAGTGGGAGCAAAGGCTGAGAGGAATGTGAGAATCAGATTGATGGAGCCCAGACCAGTGGGAGCAAAGGCTGAGAGGAATGTGACAAACAGATTGAGGGAACCCAGACCAGTGGGAGCAAAGGCTGAGAGAAATGTGAGAAACAGATTGAGGAGGGAGCCCAGACCAGTGGGAGCAAAGGCGAGAGAAATGTGAGAAACAGATTGAGGGAGCCCAGACCAGTGGGAGCAAAGGCTGAGAGGAATGTGAGAATCAGATTGATGGAGCCCAGACCAGTGGGAGCAAAGGCTGAGAGGAATGTGACAAACAGATTGAGGGAACCCAGACCAGTGGGAGCAAAGGCTGAGAGAAATGTGAGAAACAGATTGAGGGAGCCCAGACCAGTGGGAGCAAAGGCTGAGAGGAATGTGAGAATCAGATTGAGGGAGCCCAGACCAGTGGGAGCAACGGCTGAGAGGAATGTGAGAAACAGATTGAGCAGGGAGCCCAGACCAGTGGGAGCAAAGGCTGAGAGAAAGACTGAATCTGGATCCACATAGAGAAAATAGAGAGCAGGAAACTCTTGAACTATGACAACAAAGATGAGAGGTGGAGGTCCCGATGAGCAAACAACAAATACGCAGTGTACACGCAACGAGAGAACAGAAAAATGTTAATTAAAACAAAATTATGGGTGGAACTGTGAAAACTGACTAACATGCAAACTTGAGTTTCCCTTATTCCCACGCGAAGCTCTTGATCACGTGGTCATGTGTAACTGCCAACGTCATCGAGGGAACTTTAGCTCATCATTTGCGCATGTCTGAGAAAGACATAGCTACAAACCACAGCTGAATCGATAGCAGCTGCACTGGTCTTGTCTTATCCAAAGATGGAAAGTCCACAACTGACAAATGAAAACGAAAATTTACCCGATTAGCAGAGTGGCAACAGCTTACACAGCTGGTTAATATATATTGTGGCTTTCAATGTTTGGGTGCTGTGAGAAGTTGTAGCTACATACCACAGTTATATCAATAATGGCTACACTGGTCCAAAGAACTGAAGCTAGCTACTAGTTTTCTAAGTAGCCTCAACCAAACATGGATGTTCACCATGTACAAGAGAGTGGAACTTTTTCTTGCATCACTTGGCAGCTCAAGAGGGAGGAGTTAAACCTTACATCCAACCGTCCCCTTGCATCTGCCACTGACAGGGGAGAACTAACAGAAGGTCGGAGACCAGAATGAAAGAATACCAAGGTAAAAAGTGTGCTAAAGAGAAGTCTGCAATTACTGAACATGAACGGGTACAATGGAGACACTATTTTGTGGGGGGGGGGGAAGCCAGAAGCCACCATCTTAGACCAGGACAGGAGACAGAAGGAGCTGGATTGCACAACAGACAGATTGTGGAATAGACCTTCCTGGCTGTTAGGGGGGCACTCACAAGAGAAAGAGTGCCTCAACTTGGAAGTTGGAAGTCACAATTATCACAATAATTATATAGTTTTATTAATAACTTAATAACTAGCAGAGGAGTCCCGGGTGTTTCCTGGGAAAAGGATAAAATATCTAGCAGAGGAGCACAAAATGAGAATGGGGTGTGTGGTCCCTCCCTCCACCTCCCCCCCCCCCCCCAAAGTATTGATCCCCCAACATTATTCTCCCAAACCCCTTTTATAGTAAGCTACCTACTAATGTTTGTGAGATGCCATCTCTAAGCACTTACAAATGAAAAATGACTGCCCAGGAAAATGGATGAATTAACTTAACTTTTAATGACTATTACAACTAATTGGGACAAAGAGAGGGACAAAGAGAACAGCTACCTTTAAAAATTGCCAGAACGAGTGACAATGTTGTCCTCCGTAAATATCGCCATTTCAGCAACTGCAGTGTTTTGGCTAGAGGCAGCCTCGCTAGTAAACTGCTTGTGTTAGGTGAAGTGTAAAATGTAGCTAGCATGGTAATGCAACCATGTTGCATTATTTGTGTGCTACCATCATGAACATGAGAACTCCATGCGCAGATATTTCCTAAATGGCCAATCATTTTGAGGGAACGATAGCTTCCAGTTAGTCCGGAGTCTAACGCAACATAGCCCATGTCCATCCCAGTGTAAGAGTACACTTTCTTGCTAAATTTGAGCTTCTTAGCTTCAACTGTAGCCATGCATAAAAAGACATATTTTCAATTATCGGGTACATATTAGCAGGATTAATATGTTGTAATAGCTCATTGCGCTCAGAGAGAAAGAGAGAAAAGAAAGGTAAAAGATTACAAAAAACTGCATCGGTTCTTTATTTTATTATTATTGTTATTATTATCCCCTCCCCCTTTGTTGCCACATCCGGTCACATGCAACACCTATCCCCTCCCTCTTTGTTGCCACATCCTGTCACATGCAACACATATGCCAGAGGGTATGGCCTTGTTAGTGGATAGCTAGCTATATGTCAACCTCACATGCGTGTCTTAGCATCTCCATGAAGCAGCTTAAATGTCACGAGAGTTCGGTTTGAGATATTGTTCGCTTCTCACCTTGTTGTCACTGCTCAGAAGTTCATCTCTCTATTTATTTATCTTCGCAAATCTATAGTCCTGTCAGTCATTGCTCCCACTGGTCTGAGCTCCCACTTAAAAGCTGTTTTTCACTTTTTCCCACTTTTTGTTGAGTTTTGCTGTTCTGTGAAGGGCCATGTGAGCGAGACTGCAAACTCCTCCAGTTTCAAGCTTCCCAGATGGCTAGTAGATGAAATAGCAAGCACCCACATGAGTGAGACTGCAGACTCCTCCAGTTTCAAGCTTCCCAGATGGCTAGTAGATGAATAGCAAGCAGCCACATGAGTGAGACTGCAGACTCCTCCAGTTTCAAGTTTCCCTGATGGCTAGTAGATGAATAGCAAGCAGCCACATGAGTGAGACTGCAGACTCCTCCAGTTTCAAGTTTCCCAGATGGCTAGTAGATGAATAGCAAGCACCCACATGAGTGAGACTGCAGACTCCTCCAGTTTCAAGCTTCCCAGATGGCCAGTAGATGAATAGCAAGCAGCCACATGAGTGAGACTGCAGACTGCTCCAGTTTCAAGCTTCCCAGATGACTAGTAGATGAATAGCAAGCAGCCACATGAGTGAGACTGCAGACTCCTCCAGTTTCAAGCTTCCCAGATGGCCAGTAGATGAATAGCAAGCAGCCACATGAGAGAGACTGCAGACTGCTCCAGTTCCAAGCTTCCCAGATGGCTAGTAGATGAATAGCAAGCACCCACATGAGTGAGACTGCAGACTCCTCCAGTTTCAAGCTTCCCAGATGGCTAGTAGATGAATAGCAAGCACCCACATGGGTGAGACTGCAGACTCCTCCAGTTTCAAGCTTCCCAGATGGCTAGTAGATGAATAGCAAGCAACCACATGAGTGAGACTGCAGACTCCTCCAGTTTCAAGCTTCCCAGATGGCCAGTAGATGAATAGCAAGCAGCCACATGAGTGAGACTGCAGACTCCTCCAGTTTCAAGCTTCCCAGATGGCTAGTAGATGAATAGCAAGCAGCCAAATGAGTGAGACTGCAGACTCCTCCAGTTTCAAGCTTCCCAGATGGCTAGTAGATGAATAGCAAGCAGCCACATGAGAGAGACTGCAGACTGCTCCAGTTTCAAGCTTCCCAGATGGCCAGTAGATGAATAGCAAGCAGCCACATGAGTGAGACTGCAGACTCCTCCAGTTTCAAGTTTCCCAGATGGCTAGTAGATGAATAGCAAGCAGCCACATGAGTGAGACTGCAGACTCCTCCAGTTTCAAGCTTCCCAGATGGCTAGGAATGAATAGCAAGCATGTTGGTGTGTGCATAGTGATTGTGAGTGAATAATTCCAACAAACACTTGGTCTCAGCAAGATAAAAATGACAAAAATCGACGACAGCAATCGGTCCTTGGTCTAAAAATGAGAGGTGCTCGTCACTAGACCATCACGTCCAAGAAGAATCCAACTAATATGGAAGTGATTCCTTTCGGATGAGCCAGCAACAGTGACCTTTCAACTCGGGGGAAATGGCCGACTCAAATAGGAAGTACAGAGATATCCGTGACACTCACTAAAAAGTTCAAATTGTCTTTCTTCGCCTTCTGAACAGTGAACCAACCAGGAAGGCTTCTGAAGGGGAAGCTCCAGGTCAAATTTTTAAAAAGTAATTTTTTTTAAAGGGTAGTTAAGTACGCATGCCAAACCTTGTAATGTATCAGGAGACTGAGGCAAGCCAAAAACAACAACACACACACACACACACACACACACACCCACAGCAAACTTATAATCTCCATGCCCTGAGTTCCTGTCAGACAAGTGAAGGGGTACACCCGGCAGAGAGCAATTCTAAAAAAAGGCTTCACAAAATTTTCCCAGGTGCTCTCTCTCGGAATCACTTTTTGCAGGTTGCAGGTATGGATGAGACACACCCCTCTAACCTCCTTTCTTCTGCCACAAAATCAAGGCCTCAGAATCTTATGCAGTCATGACACACTGTACCAAAAGAGTTCTGCCAAAATCATTTAGAGTTGAGAACACAAAGAGAACACACCTACTTTGATGCCGTCTCTTTTTAGCATGTATGGTTGCCCCACCCCATTAATTAAAGTACATAGTCAGTCCCCCCCCCCCTGATCTCTATTGTCTAGGGTAAGGCTGGGTACATGTAGCAAGTAACTTCGAAAATTGTCAAGGATGAGTTGAGACGAGGGAAAAGATTACGATGAAGATCCATTTGTAGACTTGGGCAATGCTGAAGTGGAAGACTTGATGCAGATCCATTTGTAGACTTGGGCAATGCTGAAGTCGAAGACTTGATGAAGATCCATTTGTAGACTTGGGCAATGCTGAAGTCGAAGACTTGATGAAGATCCATTTGTAGACTTGGACAATGCTGAAGTCGAAGACTTGATGAAGATCCATTTGTAGACTTGGACAATGCTGAAGTCAAAGACTTGATGAAGATCCATTTGTAGACTTGGACAATGCTGAAGTAAGACTTGATGAAGATCCATTTGTAGACTTGGACAATGCTGAAGTCAAAGACTTGATGAAGATCCATTTGTAGACTTGGACAATGCTGAAGTCAAAGACTTGATGAAGATCCATTTGCAGACTTGGACAATGCTGAAGTCAAAGACTTGATGAAGATCCATTTGTAGACTTGGACAATGCTGAAGTCAAAGACTTGATGAAGATCCATTTGTAGACTTGGACAATGCTGAAGTAAGACTTGATGAAGATCCATTTGTAGACTTGGACAATGCTGAAGTCAAAGACTTGATACAGATCCATTTGTAGACTTGGACAATGCTGAGTCAAAGACTTGATGAAGATCCATTTGTAGACTTGGACAATGCTGAAGTCAAAGACTTGATGAAGATCCATTTGCAGACTTGGACAATGCTGAAGTCAAAGACTTGATGAAGATCCATTTGTAGACTTGGACAATGCTGAAGTCAAAGACTTGATGAAGATCCATTTGCAGACTTGGACAATGCTGAAGTCAAAGACTTGATGAAGATCCATTTGTAGACTTGGACAATGCTGAAGTCAAAGACTTGATGAAGATCCATTTGTAGACTTGGACAATGCTGAAGTAAGACTTGATGAAGATCCATTTGTAGACTTGGACAATGCTGAAGTCAAAGACTTGATGAAGATCCATTTGCAGACTTAGACAATGCTGAAGTCAAAGACTTGATGAAGATCCATTTGTAGACATGGACAATGCTGAAGTCAAAGGCTTGATGAAGATCCATTTGTAGACTTGGACAATGCTGAAGTGGAAGACTTGATGAAGATCCATTTGTAGACTTGGACAATGCTGAAGTCAAAGACTTGATGAAGATCCATTTGCAGACTTGGACAATGCTGAAGTCAAAGACTTCATGAAGATCCATTTGTAGACTTGGACAATGCTGAAGTCGAGGACTTGATGAAGATCCATTTGCAGACTTGGACAATGCTGAAGTGGAAGACTTGATGAAGATCTATTTGTAGACTTGGACAATGCTGAAGTCGAAGACTTGATGAAGATCCATTTGTAGACTTGGACAATGCTGAAGTCAAACACTTGATGAAGATCCATTTATAGACTTGGACAATGCTGAAGTGGAAGACTTGATGAAGATCCATTTGCAGACTTGGACAATGCTGAAGTCAAAGACTTGATGAAGATCCATTTGTAGACTTGGACAATGCTGAAGTCAAAGACTTGATGAAGATCCATTTGTAGACTTGGACAATGCTGAAGTCAAAGACTTCATGAAGATCCATTTGTAGACTTGGACAATGCTGAAGTCGAGGACTTGATGAAGATCCATTTGCAGACTTGGACAATGCTGAAGTGGAAGACTTGATGAAGATCTATTTGTAGACTTGGACAATGCTGAAGTCGAAGACTTGATGAAGATCCATTTGTAGACTTGGACAATGCTGAAGTCAAACACTTGATGAAGATCCATTTGTAGACTTGGACAATGCTGAAGTGGAAGACTTGATGAAGATCCATTTGCAGACTTGGACAATGCTGAAGTCAAAGACTTGATGAAGATCCATTTGTAGACTTGGACAATGCTGAAGTCAAAGACTTGATGAAGATCCATTTGTAGACTTGGACAATGCTGAAGTCAAGGACTTGATGAAGATCCATTTGTAGACTTGGACAATGCTGAAGTCAAAGACTTGATGAAGATCCATTTGCAGACTTGGACAATGCTGAAGTCAAAGACTTGATGAAGATCCATTTGTAGACTTGGACAATGCTGAAGTCAAAGACTTGATGAAGATCCATTTGCAGACTTGGACAATGCTGAAGTCAAAGACTTGATGAAGATCCATTTGTAGACTTGGACAATGCTGAAGTGGAAGACTTGATGAAGATCTATTTGCAGACTTGGACAATGCTGAAGTGTAAGACTTGGGACGTTTTTACGCGAAGCCGAAGATCAATAACAACAATAGTGTAAGCATCAGCACCAGCTGGACACTGAAACAACTTACAAATTCTCACTCACCTAGGGCTGTCCACTATATATATATGCAGCTTATTATAATCACATAGTCTAACTAATGTGGAAGTGGTCGTCATTTAGAACCAACTGCCATGCTGATGCAAACGCCCAGTGCACATGTAAATGCCCCTCCACACCTGGTCTTCTAGGTGGGTTTAGGTATGAGTCCGCAGGGTGCAGACTACGGCACTTTACTGTAATTAGAAGCATTCTTGGGTTATAGAGCACTCCCCATGGGCACTTGATGTACACCACTTTGTAAAGGGTGGTCCATCATCTAATTAGCACCGAACAAAAAATTTCACACTTACACAGTGCCTGCCGCCATGATGACCTTCTTCCATTCTGTGCACTCTCCTTGTCCTTCGGCTCCCACCCAAATCTCACCCTATACAAACAAACAACCAAGTTCACCAACATGGACAATCAACACCTACTACTACTACTACTACCACTACTGCTGCTTCTACTAGTAGTAGTAGTAGTACATGCAGCTGACCCCCTACCAATTGGTGCACTGGGAAAGGTCTTGCAAAATGCCATGCTGATGAATGACCCAACCATGGGGTGGGAACGGTTGCTTGTGGGTTAATGAATCTCATTAACTCCAAGTGCGGCCATATGTCTCTGTACAACAAGAACCACGGTCACCGATTAGTTTAGTAATTACTATTGGAAGAAAGTTTGATATAACAATACGACGGGGAGAGAATGGCAAACAATTCTTCTGGCTAGTCCTGTTTCTGAAGACATTTCTTGCTGGGGAAGATGTGCATGCGGGCACCAACATCTACCAGGGAACACTCCAAATCACTTTGCCTTTAGGAGAGGAGGTGTTCTTGGGTGAATTTCTTGGGTGAATTTCTCTGCTACAAGTCTTGTAGACATAGCAGGAGGTAGCTTGTTTGTTGATTTTAATCTTCAATGGAAGTTCTCAAGAACTCTCGGTGGAATTACAACGTACAAATGACCTTCTCAATAATCAACTTGAAATTTACTCTCTCAATGTTTCGAAGAGATGCTTCCTGATGAATGCTAGAACATCTATGTAGTCGAAACGTCAAGAAAGTAAATTTCAAAGTTGATTATTGAGGTCTCATTGTAAATTTAATGGAGATGATTCAACCCAACGGTAGCTTATTGAAGTTCTAGTTATAGTAGCCAGGTTATAAATGTTACACAGTTACAGCTGGAGGTGCAGTCACTATTGGAGGGGTGATTCCTATCACTGAGACTGAGCCACGTCATTAGAATTGGAGGGCAGTTAAAACTGGACAAGAAGTGTATATACATAGGGCACATTTGCAGCAATTTGTCTGAATTTGCACCCCATACAGTTGCAACCTCAGTTGGGTGACAACAAGATCCATGAACCCAAAGCAACCTTCACCCTTTAGCTGGTGGTTCCATCACAAAATGTTCTGTCAGTCCTCACCGGCAAAATCACCAGTAAAAGGTTACACTAACTGCCACTACTACCACTACTACTACTACTGCTATTACCACTACTACTACTACTACTAATACTACTACTGCTTGCTAGCATTGTCGCACCCGAAAATGAGGGTTGGTGACTCTGAGAACATACTTCATGTGACCACTTGTAGTCTGTTCCACTTGACAGCCAGCGAGCGGGATCACGCCCTATAATGCATCATGTCCAGGGAGAAACAAAAGAATTGTAACAATAGACATCACCTACTTTATAGAGAGGGAATATTAATGTTAGTGGTTTTACATAGAACCCATGAGTTGATGTGACGGAGAGCAACAGAGTATGGGCGTGCAGGGTTAGGGAGGGGAAGGGGGGAGGGGCAGAATGAAACCCTGGGCGGCAGGGTTAGGGAAGGGGGGAGGGGTGACTTCCACTATATGCTACACAACCCATGAATATTCCACCTCTCACGAATTCTTCTGTCCGCCAACTGCAAATATTTAATATGTGGAAAATCCCCCCCCCCCCCCCCAAGCAAGGCACATAACTGCTTTAGTGATAAGCAGTGCAGAGTGTCCCCTCCTCCAATGCTAGCATGTGCACAAGCCACCATAACTATGCCATGCCCTGTGCGAAGCAGGGTAAAGCCATGCAGGCTGTATACCCTGCATATACATAGGTGTGCATACAGAACAGTCAGGATATTTGTGGTCCCTCTGCCATATTTATAGGGCTAGCTCGCTCAAAATACAGTCAATTATGGCTCCGCCTACTTCAAGTATTATATATGTAATGCGGAGCTTGCAAAAATCAAACATGCTACAGTTGACATCAGTTATACCTTGTCAAAATTATTGTAAGTTACATCTTGACAATAGCCTTCTCAATAATCAACTTGAAGTTGTATTCTCTCGACATTTCGACTAGATGCTCTAGCCTTCATCAGGAATAATTATTCCTGGTGAAGGCTAGAGAATCTAGTCGAAAAGTCGAGAGAGTAAATTCTAAGAGAACATCGTTGTAATAGCTCTCTCATTTTATAGCTTTCGCTTTTTGTCACCAAGACGATGACATTTTCCACTTTAAACCTCGTCATTTCAGCAACTGAGGTGTTATTCTATTAGAGCACGGTCAGATGCAGCCTTGCCAGTCAACAGCTGGAGACTGTGTAAGCTCAAGAAAAGCTTTTTGGTAAATGGCTTCCAAGTTGCAATCTTTGTTCGGATACATGGGAACATCAACCCCACATGTGCAGATATATCCTGTACCAGTCCTAAAGAACTCCCCACAGTGAAACTGTAACAGCAATGTCTTATGTAGTCACCAGCTTAATGTGTACTACTGGTGGCCAAACAGAAGCCAGAGGAAGAGGAGAGGTTGGAGTCTAAAGGTGAGGCAGGCTTGGGGGAAGTAACAGCTTGCCAATGACATCACAAGGCAGAGAACAATTTACACTTCTGATGTACGTCCCCTCTCCCCCCCCCTCCCCCTCCCCCCCCCCCGTTGTCATCACAGCTGTGGCTACAAACAGGACAAAAGTGTTTGGAGAAGCTAGTGCACACTGGGTAGGTAGCTGTGTCAGTGCAGTCTGAACCTAGCAAAAGCTCTTTTCGGTCAACATACTTGTGTACTTACTTGAGCCTGCTACTTAGCAGAGTCAGCATTCATACAACTTCAGATTATGCACAAGTGAGTAAATATCTCCCAAAAGACTCCCAGGTTATTTTGGAGACTGAAAATGCCACAGTGGTTTCTGAAAGCAATCATCCTTGCCAATATTCCCAAGTTTGAGAATTACTGTTGATATTTTAATTTTTTTTTTTAATTTGTTTATTTATTTATTTATTTATTTGTTTGTTTATTTATTATTATTACTATTATTATTACTATTATTATTACCTTATTACTATTATTACTATCATTATTACTATTATTATTATTATTATTACTATTACTATTACTATTACTATTACTATTATTAGTAGTAGTAGTAGTATTAGTATTAGTATTAGTATTATTATTTATGTAATGTCCGTCTGTTCATCCATCCATTTTGTCATGACTACAGGGGAATCCTGGAAAATTGTTTGCATCACGATCATACGCATGCACCCCATTACGGAATCCTGAAGAAAGTGCAGAATGGCTACTCAACGAGCTGCACAGTACTGAACAACAACTATACAGCATGTAACAGAAAGCAGGAGAGCTGCAGCAGAGAGACAGAGAAAGAGAAGGGATGCAGCAAGTGAGGCTGCGGAAGAAACTGCAAGAAAAGACTGGGAAAGACAAAGGAAGTGGTCAGTTGATAACCAACAGAGAAAATGGAAGAACAAATGACACTTCACAGAGAAGAAATTTCAGTGAGTGCAAGGGATGAGAGAGAGAGCATCCAGTACTAGTAGAAGGAAAGAACTGAGGGCTACATTGCCAGAAGTGCAAGGGATGAGGAGAGAGCAGCAAATATTGATAGGTGGAGAGAAGTGAAGGCTGCACTGTCAGGGATTGTAAGGGATAAAGAGAGAGCAGTAAACACTGAAAGAGGACTGAGGGCTGCTTTCATCATCAAGAGTCAGGCAAGCAATAACTCTCACCAAAAACATTATTCTTATGAAGTATTTTTGAATCTGATGTTTATAATATATAATTATGGTACAAACAACAAAGAATAGGCCATAGCACAATGGTAGATTATTTATGAAAGGGTCTTCTTGAAAGAATTGTGATATGTCAATATTTTGTAATTCTAAACACCTAATAAAATAAAATAAACACCTTCCTACCGCAACACATAAATCTCACAGAATTTCTGCAGGTACTTGCTATTATTATTATTATTATTATTATTATTATTATTATTATTATTATTATTGTTATTGTTATTACTATTATTATTATAACTATAACCGTAATTATCATTATCATCATTGGTATGCATAACACAGCTGGATCAACTACATTGATAGTCTATCTAATATAAAAAAGGGAGTGCTATGATACATTGTTCACAGATACAGCAGCCTTGATATGACTAACTTTCACAATTGTGCTTGTTTCATACACAACAGAAAACCTGCTGTGCTAATAGAACTTAACCTTCAGTGGAAAGCCACATAATTCTGCAAGCAATTAAAGCAAATTGAGTGACCTGGATCGGCATTATCAAACAGCACATATTAGCTCGACTTATATCGTCTTGTGGGCACCATCTCATTTTTTTTTAAACATGTATTACATTACATGAGCATGGTCAGGACGGGGAGGGGGGAGGGGGGGGAGTAAAAAATCATTATTTCTATTGTGCACACTACTTGTGGCTCTCTTTTTATGGGTCCAAATGTGAGTATGGGCAACACTCTCCTCAAAACACTTGGTTTTCTTCTCCCATAACGGGTCAATTCACATTGTCAAGTGTTTTAGCCACATTAGAGTGCCACTTGGCCAAGACCCAAGTGCTCATATGATACTCAAGTGCTCATAATTATGATACTCAAGTGCTCAAAGTGCTCATATGATTACACACAAATACTCTCACCAACAGACATGAAAGCAGAGCTTCCTGCTGTGAATTTCACATTCTTGAAATCATAATCCAGCTAGGTCCATGGCCAAACAATGTGTGGCCAAGCATAATGGCACTAACATGCTACCAAACTATAAAGCATGGCACAACAAATTTGTGCAAGTCATTTTTGAAGAAACCAGAAAGCTCTTGACTCAACACACATTATAGGTTGGACTTACTTTAGGATGGATATTGAAATGGTGAGAATGCTCAAACAACTTGCTCTCAGAATCAATATAATAGAGAAGAAAACCTTCCTTCACAATAAAGAATCTGAGAAAATGATGGGGGGGGGCAGGGGTAAATATTATACAGACTAGAATTCCTGCTGAAGACCTTCCTTTTTACCTATAAAAATAATTACCTTTTCTGCCACCGCCCAGATTTGTGTCCGAAGGGCCTTTTCATTAGCAGTCCATAATGCTGGACTTTCGCATCACCGCCATCAAAGCCACTCTCTTCTCCAGGGCGCGATGTATGGTTATCCTTAGCCATAATAAAGTATAGCGTAAGAGGCGGCAGGAGACCCAGCAACTCGGTTCAACAAACAAAAGAAGAAATTCTAGTAGCCTACAAACAGGAATTATGAGGTGTAATTAGATATCAAGTGCGCGCATGATAGGCACGCCGGCTGCTAATTAACGATAGGAGACCGCTGCTAAGCGCGCGCATGGTTGGTAGTAGGCACCGAATACTGGGTACTCTCGAGTCTGGCTCGGTATCCCTACCCTCCATTTTAGAGAAAGAAGGCTTTAACCTAGCTCAAAAACTTTCTTTGTGAACTTGGTCTTTCGTATCACACATTTATTTTTTATTTTTGAAACGAAGATTATTGATGAACTTTGAACCTTAGTACGTGGGTGTGAAATCGGTTCCAGGTGGATGGCAGAAGTTAGCTGGGAGGATTTGACGAAAGGTAAAAAAAAATACCCCCATTAGTTAGAGGACTACTACAGGGGTATGTCCAGGAATTACTAAGGGTAGGGGCACACAGAGATGGGGAATTGATGGGAACTCGTAGTACAATTAGACAGATAAGGGGAGGTGAATGCGTCAAGTTTCTAAAAAAATTTAAATGGTTGCAAGGAAGTTGGGTAAAGTAACATTCATCTTGGATGGCACCTAGGAAATTATTTTGCTACTCACGTACTGTAATTTTCACCTCAAAATGACCCAACCAATCCTCTCAATCTATCTTATCCCACTGTAGTCCTTGGTGATGACCTATGAAACAGAGCATGCTTATTGAGCATTCCTAGTCACAAGTTGTGACTTGGAAAAGTTGCCATTATTCTTAACAGCACCCGAATGTTGGGGGGGGGGGGGGGAGGGGTTGAAATCAGTCAGCATGTTTTAAACTTTGTTTCTGGTATGTTAAGGGAAGAAGCAACCTCTGTTGAGATGCTCATTTATGCTGCCACAAATGTAGCTCCGGTCGAAAGCTTATAGAAGATGGAAAATTGTCGCTATACATACTTACGACATTCTCGAAATCTTGATGTTATGACTTGCTATAGTAAATGGGAGAGCACCGACATTCTGAGATGGGAGACGGGATCTAACCTATTATCAAGTTCAGTCATTAACAATGGAATTGTAGATTGTACTGAATGTATTTTTCAGCCTGGATATTAGTGCAATGTTGCTGCCGACTTGCTAAATGTGATGCTGATTCTTCAGTGCCCATTGTAGCAGCTTCTTGTTTAGTTTGACCATAGATACGTTTATGGAAGGACTATATATATATTCATTCCTTTAAGCATTCGGCAGAGTAGACTTCCCCTGTTCTATTTCATGGTGATCAAGAGCAACATCCACATACTTTCCTTGAAGTTTCATGTCTAAGCCCTGTGGTTCATCCTTGTCTGATGTTCCACAGCACAAGGAAAGGAAGTTGGGGTAAGGCCGGCAAAAAGGTCTATGCACCAGATCGCGAATCTCTTACATTCCGAAGATGCACTTTGTGATATAAGGCTTCTAAGCAGCTAGTAATTATATAGAAGCTAGTAATATATAGGTAATATATAGGTAAGAATAGATCAAAGATTTCAAAAGCTTTTGTGGCGCTCCCGTGCACCTAAATCTGGCACTTACCCCCCCCCCCCCCCCCCCTTTGTTTTTTTCCCTTTAAAAGATCTTGTGTTCAAGTTTCTAATGCAGCCCGTCTCTTTGGTGAATTACTGAAGAAGCGAGTAATATTATCAGCTACTAGCATTGTTTAAAAATAAATCTTAAAGCTTCTAAAAGGTGGTCCACAGTGGTTCCCAGCCTGTGGTGCTTCTAAAAGGTGGTCCACAGTGGTTCCCAGCCTGTGGTGCTTCTAAAAGGTGGTCCACAGTGGTTCCCAGCCTGTGGTGCTTCTAAAAGGTGGTCCACAGTGGTTCCCAGCCTGTGGTGCTTCTAAAAGGTGGTCCACAGTGGTTCCCAGCCTGTGGTGCTTCTGAAAGGTGGTCCACAGTGGTTCCCAGCCTGTGATGCTTCTAAAAGGTGATCCACAGTGGTTCCCAGCCTGTGGTGCTTCTAAAAGGTGGTCCACAGTGGTTCCCATCCTGTGGTGCTTCTAAAAGGTGGTCCACAGTGGTTCCCAGCCTGTGATGCTTCTAAAAGGTGGTCCACAGTGGTTCCCAGCCTGTGCTGCTTCTAAAAGGTGGTCCACAGTGGTTCCCAGCCTGTGATGCTTCTAAAAGGTGGTCCACAGTGGTTCCCAGCCTGTCCTGCTGTGACCCCTGTGACCCCTAAGCCACACAGTCAGCACTACATATCTCATACCAACTTATCATAATTTATTCATAACATGGAAAAGGTGCAAACTTGCAAAGAGTTTACATACCCTGTGGGAGTGTTCCTTGAAGACAGTCCCTCCTTCCTTTGGTGGTCACACCACGGGGTCTTGATTAATTTTTAATGTCCTCATTCATATTTGCTGATTGTGTTCCGAGTTTTCTCACGAGGTGTCTGGCCAGAACTGGCCTAATCTTATTACGCTACTAGTGTCATTTATCATGTTACATATATATGGCATCCACCTACCGTATTTGCTCGGTCGGAAGCTATGGCTAGTCTCAAGGAGAGGGAGGCTACTATTAGAGAACATGCCAAAATGAGAGAGGTGTTTTTTATTTATTGGGTAGGCGAGCGCAGTTGCACGCAAGGCCAAGTAAATGAAGAAACGATTGGCCCGCGGGCCTGCATCAGGTAAAGTAAATCTTGACACGTCAAAAAGTTTACGAGATCCACTAGCAGTTGTCATCTTGGACCACTTTACTTCATTCAAGTTCACTGTCTTTGCTTTAGGCATCCAGATTAGTGATCGGAGTCACGTGGATGATTACAAATGAGTTCAAAGTTCAATTGGATTTAATCTTGATACCTGTCGAGCCCGTTAAGGCCCCACCGCATACACCGCATATACAGCACATTGGGATGGGAATAACACTAATTACAGCCTAAAATATATATAATTATGCTAGTGCTAATAATAATAAATAGCTGAAGTGTCGGCTAAGAGGAAGGGGAGGAGACCAAAAGTCATCATCATTAGCTCACCATACAATTCTTTCCTCCTCTACCACTTCCTCACCCAATACATGACACACTCGCCCACCTCCTCCATCACTTACTCCCTCCACACTTTTCCCCAGCAGCAATGATCTTTCCATCCTTACCCATTCCTTGGTATTCCTCCAAACACTGTCCTGCCCCTACAGTTCTGCGTACCTTATCAACCAGTAGCAGCCGGCCCCTCTCAAATTCCCCACACGTTCCACTTCTTCCCTTCCTCCACTATCACACATTATGCATCTCTCCTGCCGCACATCTCTTCTTACCCTCACCAGATGATGCAGTTCTAAATTGCAATCTCACCACAACTTCCTGCGTCGACCTCACATATATACCTCTCCACCCCGTACCATTTTTGCCATTTTGTAGAACTTCTGCTGTTGACTTCCTCCTCCCAATCCTTCTCATTTCTCACCTTCATCTTTTCCTTCCACTTACGTACTGATCCACCCTCACTGTCTAGTCCCCCTCCCTCAAGATCTCATACTCCTCCCACTTCCTCCGTCCTCTCAGTTTATGTACAATTACTTTCACCGCCTTCTCTTCCAACACCTCCAATCTCTTACCAAACAAAACCTTCACCTCTCTTCCCTCCTCTCCTCCAGCTTCCTCCACCCCATATCCCCCCGTATTGCACTCCTGCGGCTGTATTACTTGCACCCAGGAATCTCCTACCCACTCTCATCTGGACAGACTCTAGATAACTTCTTGCCAGCATTACATCCCCCTCCTATCCAACCACACTTCAGCTGCATACTCCACACTAGGTCTCACTGGAAGCTCCCACGCCATTCTTCCTCTGTACCAACTCATGCCCAATCACTCGGCTCATCATGTCATTCTCTACACTCTGACCTCGCACCCTAACCAGCTCCAACAGCCTCTTTCCATTACTGTATGGATTCCCCCCACCACTCCCAATCCAGTTTCAACATCAAAACCTTTCCCTACATATTTCACCACATCCTCCTGCAATACATCAAACAGTCTTACCGACCCATTCCTTATGCATTCACATACACGACTCCATCTCTCATTTTCCTTCTCTCCACTCTGTTCAACTCCACCCTCGGTAACTCTTCTCTTTTCCTTCTCTCCACTCTGTTCAACTCCACCCTCGGTAGCTCTTCTCTTTTCCTTCTCTCCACTCTGTTCAACTCCACCCTCGGTAACTCTTCTCTTTTCCTTCTCTCCACTCTGTTCAACTCCACCCTCGGTAACTCTTCTCTTTTCCTTCTCTCCACTCTGTTCAACTCCACCCTCGGTAACTCTTCTCTTTTCCTTCTCTCCACTCTGTTCAACTCCACCCTCGGTAACTCTTCTCTTTTCCTTCTCTCCACTCTGTTCAACTCCACCCTCGGTAACTCTTCTCTTTTCCTTCTCTCCACTCTGTTCAACTCCACCCTCGGTAGCTCTTCTCTTTTCCTTCTCTCCACTCTGTTCAACTCCACCCTCGGTAACTCTTCTCTTTTCCTTCTCTCCACTCTGTTCAACTCCACCCTCGGTAACTCTTCTCTTTTCCTTCTCTCCACTCTGTTCAACTCCACCCTCGGTAACTCTTCTCTTTTCCTTCTCTCCACTCTGTTCAACTCCACCCTCGGTAACTCTTCTCTTTTCCTTCTCTCCACTCTGTTCAGCTCCACCCTCGGTAACTCTTCTCTTTTCCTTCTCTCCACTCTGTTCAACTCCACCCTCGGTAACTCTTCTCTTTTCCTTCTCTCCACTCTGTTCAACTCCACCCTCGGTAACTCTTCTCTTTTCCTTCTCTCCACTCTGTTCAACTCCACCCTCGGTAACTCTTCTCTTTTCCTTCTCTCCACTCTGTTCAGCTCCACCCTCGGTAACTCTTCTCTTTTCCTTCTCTCCACTCTGTTCAACTCCACCCTCGGTAACTCTTCTCTTTTCCTTCTCTCCACTCTGTTCAACTCCACCCTCGGTAACTCTTCTCTTTTCCTTCTCTCCACTCTGTTCAACTCCACCCTCGGTAGCTCTTCTCTTTTCCTTCTCTCCACTCTGTTCAACTCCACCCTCGGTAACTCTTCTCTTTTCCTTCTCTCCACTCTGTTCAACTCCACCCTCGGTAACTCTTCTCTTTTCCTTCTCTCCACTCTGTTCAACTCCACCCTCGGTAACTCTTCTCTTTTCCTTCTCTCCACTCTGTTCAACTCCACCCTCGGTAACTCTTCTCTTTTCCTTCTCTCCACTCTGTTCAACTCCACCCTCGGTAACTCTTCTCTTTTCCTTCTCTCCACTCCATTCAACTCCACCCTCGGCAACCCTTTTCTTGACTTCCTCACCCTAGACTCCAAACTCTCATTCGCCAGCACTGCCACACCTCCACTCTCCCACCTGTCTCTATTCCGGCCGTACCACTCATATCCCGCCCACGCTCATCTGCTCCTCCTTTTGCAGAAACGTCTCCGCTGACCCTGTAATGAACTCTTTCCCAAACACTAAGCAGTTCACTACTTACAATGTACTGTATCCTTCCCTGCCAGGCCAGTCCTGCTATTCCTAAACCTCCCAAGTGTCTTTCACCACGAGATTACTTAAGGTTGATGGCGATACATAAAGACAGAGAACTATACACAACTTCGGTTTGCCATCAAGTCCAGCCCAAAGGTCAAGCCTGAGGTCAAGGAGTCCTCTCACACCCACTTAGCAGACACTTAGTTTGTCTACTGTTCTCTAGGCTAAAAGGTCACCTTGGTCAGCCAGGAAGGGCTTCATACCCAACACTGCCTTCAAATCTCTCCCTCGACCTCATGCTCTACAATTAACCAATGCCACACCCAACCGCCCAGTTTCCCTTTCTTTGGTCCCTCTCGCACCCACCCCCTCGACAGACTTATCACGCTCGCTCGCTCGCATCCTTACGTATGTAGGTTCAATGCTTCTGGAGAGTCTTTTGATAAGATTTTATTGGAGCGGGTGCAAGCGATGGAACATTTGAGATCGGCTGCTAAAATATTTCTGCCTCAAGGAGAGGGAGGGTACTATTAGAGCGCGGCTACTGAAGGAGAGAGGTCTCTTACCGAGCAAATATGGTAATGACATTTGTCTTGATGGGCACTCGTTAAAGCTAAAATAGTAGGAGCACAGTTTTGAATACACTGTCTTATTTGCTTGCACCCCACGCAGATCACTTGGTCTCTACTGGCCTGTTCACTGCTATTGCTATCCTCTCAAACACTTCGGAATGTGTTTTTTCTTATGGACAGCTTAGCCCCAGCACTGCCCAAGTACGTGATGTAGTAGAACAGTCATCATCTACAATGTTTTGTGATGAAATGCATTAACCCCCCCCCCCCCCCCCCCCCCCTCCCCCTCGCTAGAACTGGTTATCGATTGCTGGCATCTTCAACAAGCAACGAATCAGTACGTGATTTTAAGTTATTTCCAGTGTTGTCAATTGTATCCCATAATTACACTTTGTTCCACTGCATGTGAGAAGCATGGAGAAGTTGTAGCCATGCTCTCTGTTCGTGTACATCATGCATGTGAGAAGCATGGAGAAGTTGTAGCCATGCTCTCTGTTCGTGTACATCATGCATGTGAGAAGCATGGAGAAGTTGTAGCCATGCTCTCTGTTCGTATACATCATGCATGTGAGAAGCATGGAGAAGTTGTAGCCATGCTCTCTGTTCGTATACATCATGCATGTGAGAAGCATGGAGAAGTTGTAGCCATGCTCTCTGTTCGTGTACATCATGCATGTGAGAAGCATGGAGAAGTTGTAGCCATGCTCTCTGTTCGTATACATCATGCATGTGAGAAGCATGGAGAAGTTGTAGCCATGCTCTCTGTTCGTATACATCATGCATGTGAGATGTGAGAAGCATGGAGAAGTTGTAGCCATGCTCTCTGTTCGTATACATCATGCATGTGAGAAGCATGGAGAAGTTGTAGCCATGCTCTCTGTTCGTATACATCATGCATGTGAGAAGCATGGAGAAGTTGTAGCCATGC
This sequence comes from Cladorhizidae sp. MBARI D1340-BT2, assembly GCA_028752905.1. Taxonomy (NCBI): domain Eukaryota; kingdom Metazoa; phylum Porifera; class Demospongiae; order Poecilosclerida; family Cladorhizidae; species Cladorhizidae sp. MBARI D1340-BT2. The sequence goes on along the minus strand of JAQNBH010000015.1, from coordinate 19,586,762 downwards.
TCTCTGTTCGTATACATCATGCATGTGAGAAGCATGGAGAAGTTGTAGCCATGCTCTCTGTTCGTATACATCATGCATGTGAGAAGCATGGAGAAGTTGTAGCCATGCTCTCTGTTCGTATACATCATGCATGTGAGAAGCATGGAGAAGTTGTAGCCATGCTCTCTGTTCGTATACATCATGCATGTGAGAAGCATGGAGAAGTTGTAGCCATGCTCTCTGTTCGTATACATCATGCATGTGAGAAGCATGGAGAAGTTGTAGCCATGCTCTCTGTTCGTATACATCATGCATGTGAGAAGCATGGAGAAGTTGTAGCCATGCTCTCTGTTCATATACATCATGCATGTGAGAAGCATGGAGAAGTTGTAGCCATGCTCTCTGTTCGTATACATCATGCATGTGAGAAGCATGGAGAAGTTGTAGCCATGCTCTCTGTTCGTATACATCATGCATGTGAGAAGCATGGAGAAGTTGTAGCCATGCTCTCTGTTCGTATACATCATGCATGTGAGAAGCATGGAGAAGTTGTAGCCATGCTCTCTGTTCGTATACATCATGCATGTGAGAAGCATGGAGAAGTTGTAGCCATGCTCTCTGTTCGTGTACATCATGCATGTGAGAAGCATGGAGAAGTTGTAGCCATGCTCTCTGTTCATATACATCATGCATGTGAGAAGCATGGAGAAGTTGTAGCCATGCTCTCTGTTCGTATACATCGTGTGTCTATATACGTTTCTCTGCGCAAAAGATTTGCAAAGCTTTTGCACAGACTATTAAGCCTCGCAAAAATATGTCAGACATCTTCAGCAGGCGTCACAATAGCTGAAAAGCACTTAGCCCTCTCTCAATCTGGCAGGGCAGAGTTTGCTCTAACTATAGGCAATACTAACTCCGAGTTCGTGGCCGTGCAGATTCTGCACAGCAGCCAAGTGTGCATGAATGCATTCTGGTCATGTATGGGACCAGGTCGTATCCTGAGACTTGAACTTTTGCCTGTGCCAGAATATATTACTAGCAATGTCCAAGCGAGTGTGGGAGGAGACCAAACCTCCTGTACGAGAACATATTGGTCCATGCACACATGCAGACTACATGTACGAGAACATGTTGGTCCATGCATACAATCATGCAGACTACCTGTATGAGAACAGTGTTGGTCCATGCACACATGCAGACTACCTGTATGAGAACATGTTGGTCCATGCACACATGCAGACTACCTGTATGAGAACAGTGTTGGTCCATGCACACATGTAGACTACCTGTATGAGAACAGTGTTGGTCCATGCACACATGCAGACTACCTGTATGAGAACATGTTGGTCCATGCACACATGCAGACTACCTGTATGAGAACAATGTTGGTCCATGCACACATGCAGACTACCTGTATGAGAACATGTTGGTCCATGCACACATGCAGACTACCTGTATGAGAACAGTGTTGGTCCATGCACACATGCAGACTACCTGTATGAGAACAGTGTTGGTCCATGCACACATGCAGACTACCTGTATGAGAACATGTTGGTCCATGCACACATGCAGACTACCTGTATGAGAACAATGTTGGTCCATGCACACATGCAGACTACCTGTATGAGAACAGTGTTGGTCCATGCACACATGCAGACTACCTGTACGAGAACAGTGTTGGTCCATGCACACATGCAGACTACCTGTATGAGAACATGTTGGTCCATGCACACATGCAGACTACCTGTATGAGAACAGTGTTGGTCCATGCACACATGCAGACTACCTGTATGAGAACAGTGTTGGTCCATGCACACATGCAAGACTACATGTATGAGAACATGTTGGTCCATGCACACATGCAGACTACATGTATGAGAACAGTGTTGGTCCATGCACACATGCAGACTACCTGTACGAGAACAGTGTTGGTCCATGCACACATGCAGACTACCTGTATGAGAACATGTTGGTCCATGCACACATGCAGACTACCTGTATGAGAACAGTGTTGATCCATGCACACATGCAGACTACCTGTATGAGAACAGTGTTGGTCCATGCACACATGCAGACTACATGTATGAGAACAATGTTGGTCCATGCACACATGCAGACTACCTGTATGAGAACATGTTGGTCCATGCACACATGCAGACTACCTGTATGAGAACAGTGTTGGTCCATGCACACATGCAGACTACCTGTACGAGAACAGTGTTGATCCATGCACACATGCAGACTACCTGTATGAGAACATGTTGGTCCATGCACACATGCAGACTACCTGTATGAGAACAGTGTTGGTCCATGCACACATGCAGACTACCTGTACGAGAACAGTGTTGGTCCATGCACACATGCAGACTACCTGTATGAGAACAGTGTTGGTCCATGCACACATGCAGACTACCTGTATGAGAACAGTGTTGGTCCATGCACACATGCAGACTACCTGTATGAGAACATGTTGGTCCATGCACACATGCAGACTACCTGTACGAGAACAGTGTTGGTCCATGCACACATGTAGACTACCTGTATGAGAACATGTTGGTCCATGCACACATGCAGACTACATGTATGAGAACAGTGTTGGTCCATGCACACATGCAGACTACCTGTACGAGAACAGTGTTGATCCATGCACACATGCAGACTACCTGTATGAGAACATGTTGGTCCATGCACACATGTAGACTACCTGTATGAGAACATGTTGGTCCATGCACACATGCAGACTACCTGTATGAGAACAGTGTTGGTCCATGCACACATGCAGACTACCTGTATGAGAACATGTTGGTCCATGCACACATGCAGACTACCTGTATGAGAACATGTTGGTCTATGCACACATGCAGACTACCTGTACGAGAACAGTGTTGGTCCATGCAGACTACATGTACGAGAACATGTTGGTCCATGCACACATGCAGACTACCTGTATGAGAACAGTGTTGGTCCATGCACACATGCAGACTACCTGTACGAGAACATGTTGGTCCATGCACACATGCAGACTACCTGTACGAGAACAGTGTTGGTCCATGCACACATGTAGACTACCTGTATGAGAACATGTTGGTCCATGCACACATGCAGACTACCTGTATGAGAACAGTGTTGGTCCATGCACACATGTAGACTACCTGTATGAGAACATGTTGGTCCATGCACACATGCAGACTACCTGTATGAGAACATGTTGGTCCATGCACACATGCAGACTACCTGTATGAGAACATGTTGGTCCATGCACACATGTAGACTACCTGTATGAGAACAGTGTTGGTCCATGCACACATGCAGACTACCTGTATGAGAACATGTTGGTCCATGCACACATGTAGACTACCTGTATGAGAACATGTTAGTCCATGCACACATGCAGACTACCTGTATGAGAACATGTTGGTCCATGCACACATGCAGACTACCTGTATGAGAACATGTTGGTCCATGCACACATGCAGACTACATGTATGAGAACAGTGTTGGTCCATGCACACATGCAGACTACCTGTACGAGAACAGTGTTGATCCATGCACACATGCAGACTACCTGTATGAGAACATGTTGGTCCATGCACACATGTAGACTACCTGTATGAGAACATGTTGGTCCATGCACACATGCAGACTACCTGTATGAGAACAGTGTTGGTCCATGCACACATGCAGACTACCTGTATGAGAACATGTTGGTCCATGCACACATGCAGACTACCTGTATGAGAACATGTTGGTCTATGCACACATGCAGACTACCTGTACGAGAACAGTGTTGGTCCATGCACACATGCAGACTACCTGTATGAGAACATGTTGGTCCATGCACACATGCAGACTACCTGTACGAGAACAGTGTTGGTCTATGCACACATGCAGACTACCTGTATGAGAACAGTGTTGGTCCATGCACACATGTAGACTACCTGTATGAGAACATGTTGGTCCATGCACACATGCAGACTACCTGTATGAGAACATGTTGGTCCATGCACACATGCAGACTACCTGTATGAGAACATGTTGGTCCATGCACACATGTAGACTACCTGTATGAGAACAGTGTTGGTCCATGCACACATGCAGACTACCTGTATGAGAACATGTTGGTCCATGCACACATGTAGACTACCTGTATGAGAACATGTTAGTCCATGCACACATGCAGACTACCTGTATGAGAACAGTGTTGGTCCATGCACACATGTAGACTACCTGTATGAGAACATGTTGGTCCATGCACACATGCAGACTACCTGTATGAGAACATGTTGGTCCATGCACACATGCAGACTACCTGTATGAGAACATGTTGGTCCATGCACACATGCAGACTACCTGTACGAGAACAATGTTGGTCCATGCACACATGCAGACTACCTGTATGAGAACATGTTGGTCCATGCACACATGCAGACTGTTTATTGCTCTGTGATGAACGTATATGTACACACACATGCTTGAGGCAAAAAGGTTTTCATAGCCTACTCTCCCGAGTTCCTCAGTTTCTGCAGCACACTTGCTGTGCTCCTTCTCGCCCATTTCTTGCTCCTTGTTCATCCATCTGCTGTTCCTGGCCCCATCCTTACACTGAACCATCTCTTAGCAGTGCATTTAAACACATGCACAGAATTACAAGGTTGCAAGTCGTGCACATGAACACAGAGAGGCTCTTTATTGCTCCGTGTGATGAATGTGTCTGCGTTCCCCTGAGGCCGTTTATTGCTCCACACGATGAATGTGTGTGCGTTCCCCTGAGGCCGTTTATTGCTCCGCGCGATGAATGTATGTGCGTTCCCCTGAGGCCCTTTATTGCTCCGTGTGATGAATGTATGTGCGTTCCCCTGAGGCCCTTTATTGCTCCGTGTGATGAATGTATGTGCGTTCCCCTGAGACCCTTTATTGCTCCGTGTGATGAATGTATGTGCGTTCCCCTGAGGCCCTTTATTGCTCCGTGTGATGAATGTATGTGCGTTCCCCTGAGGCCCTTTATTGCTCCGTGTGATGAATGTATGTGCGTTCCCCTGAGGCCCTTTATTGCTCCGTGTGATGAATGTATGTGCGTTCCCCTGAGGCCCTTTATTGCTCCGTGTGATGAATGTATGTGCGTTCCCCTGAGGCCCTTTATTGCTCCGTGTGATGAATGTATGTGCGTTCCCCTGAGGCCCTTTATTGCTCTGTGTGATGAATGTATGTGCGTTCCCCTGAGGCCCTTTATTGCTCTGTGTGATGAATGTGTATGCGTTCCCCTGAGGCGAAAAGGATTTTCATGGTTGGTAAGCATCTACTTTGTTTGACAATTGCAGACTCACTCAGACTCGCGTGGCTACAAAATTATATCCTTAACAACTGGCAATAGAGAGGAGGCTTAAAACCACCTCACCTCCACCAGGATTAGATCCTACTATATGCAGAGGCACCAAGGTGCAGGAAGGAACATCTCTTATTTATATATACTAGCAGGGGCGCCCACACCAAAGGTGCAGGAAGGAACATCTCTTATTTATAGTTACTAGCAGAGGCGTCCACACCAAAGGTGCAGGAAGGAACATCTCTTATTTATAGTTACTAGCAGAGGCGTCCACACCAAAGGTGCAGGAAGGAAGGTGCAGGAAGGAACATCTCTTATTTATAGTTACTGGCAGAGGTGCCCACACCAAAGGTGCAGGAAGGAACATCTCTATTTATATATACTAGTAGAGGCGCCCACACCAAAGGTGCAGGAAGGAACATGTCCTTTTTGATGATCAAGATACGTCATAGAATAGCAAGTAGCTAAAGTGTTTTTCTCACAGAGTAAGGCTAGAGGCAGCCTCGCTGCTAGAAAAACTGCTTGTATTGTACGAGCTCTAATGTAGCTCTAGTGTAGTTCGTTGGAAATGTGAAAAATGCATGCACATGTATACCCCAAAACAAAATGGCTGATGATTGCAAGTGCCATGCCATTTTTGTGATGGTGGGCTTCTAGGAATAAAACAACTTAAATGCATCTCGTGGTCATGCTGATTCAGAATACAATGTATGTAGCTTGTGTGGACTACTCCTCGTAGTCTTCAAGTGTATAGAGAACAGACAGACAGACACATGAGCTTTATATACATGCATGTACATGCATCTAAAACATGAGCTTAATGAGGAAAAGATTAACAGGGATTTGAGCTCTGGTTCAGAACAGTCCTAATTGCTTTTCTTCGTGCGCAGCCTTGTAATCTGGCGTGTGGGAGGAGTGGGCATGTGGGAGGAGTGTGTGAGCGGTGTGTGTATGTTAACGGTATAGGTGTGTGTGTGTATGATGGTGTGTGTGCATGGATATGGTCGTAGAATGTCAACTATTGCTTTCAAGCTGAGAGTAAGTCTTGTTTCTCTGTTGCATTCTTACAAGGTGTGGAACTTGAGTTGGACAAGAAGATTAAGTTCATTGTGTTCAGAAAGTCACAGTCCAGGTACGTACAACATTCTTATAATGCCTAGCAACATATTCTTGTCAAATATTTGAGTGGAATTCAGGGTTTCATTTAGAAAATTGTCCAAGGGGGGGCAACTGGAGGAATCAGGATATTAAGGGTGGGCATGGTGGTTAAAGATCACGTGACAAAGTTTCTAATGAATTTTAATAATACTATTTCCAAGGGGGGGGGGGGGGGGGGGGGGGCAAAAAGGTTTCAAGGGGGGGCAGCCCTCCCGCCCCCCATAAATGAAATCCTGCGGAATGTTGTACTCTGATGGTGTCCCATGCAGTGTCATTGCACTAACATGCACCATCATAGTTTGTGAGTGTGCCCATGGAACACATGCACCCTTTACTGTGTGAGATTAACCCCCTTGCTTGCCAACTGACAGCAGCACATGGTCAGTGGCTTTGCTAACTTGTCTTGGCAAAGAAGTAGTTGCTGCTGACTGTAGCGGTTTGCTTTGGGCAAACTCAGTATGACACCGACATGTGCCTGAAGTAGGCGGAGCCTTAGTTGCATATAATTAAAGCAAACCAGTTTTACAGGTCTAACCTGCTGGATTGAGAAGCGAGTTTCGTGGCTAGTGAGAGGCCATAACATTCCAAAGGAGTTGTTTGTGTCTGTTTTGGTTGTTCCCGTTTTTTTCCAGCAACAATAAGTACAACAATAAGCAACAATAAGCAACAATAAGCGGTAATTTGTTTGTCGAGAAACATAAACATATCCTATATTAGCCCCGCCTATTTCAAAATGGTAGGTGCCAAGTACACACATGCACACACACACACACACACTTTGGCAACTTTTTTTTTCATCTTAAAAGGTGGCTGCGGCCATATTTAGTTTTCAAGTCCCCCGTAACATGTGTACCCACCCCCATACCATGAGTACCCACCCCCATACCATGAGTACCCACCCCCATACCATGAATACCCACCCCGTACCCACCCCCATACCATGAGTACCCACCCCCATACCATGAGTACCCACCCCCATAGCATGAATACCCACCCCCATACCATGAGTACCCACCCCCATACCATGAGTACCCACCCCCATACCATGACTACCCACCCCCATACCATGAGTACTCACCCCCATACCATGAGTACCCACCCCCATACCATGAATACCCACCCCCATACCATGAGTACCCACCCCCATACCATGAGTACCCACCCACATACCATGAGTACCCACCCCCATACCATGAATACCCCACCCCCATACCATGAGTACCCACCCCCATACCATGAGTACCCACCCCCATACCATGAGTACCCACCCCCATACCATGAGTACCCACCCCATACCTGAGTATCCACCCCCATACCATGAGTACCCACCCCCATACCATGAGTATCCATACCCATACATACCATGATTACCCACCCCCATACCATGAGTACCCACACCCATACCATGAGTACCCACCCCATACCATGAGTACCCACCCCCATACCATGAGTACCCACCCCCATACCATGAGTACCCACCCCCATACCATGAGTACCCATACCGATACATACCATGAGTACCCACCCCATACCATGAGTACCCACCCCCATACCATGAATACCCATACCGATACATACCATGAGTATCCACCCCCATACCATGAGTACCCACTCCCATACCTTGAGTACCCACCCCCATACCATGAATACCCACCCCCATACCATGAGTACCCACCCCCATACCATGAGTACCCACCCCCATACCATGAGTACCCACCCCCATACCAAGAGTACCCACCCCCATACCATGAATACCCATACCGATACATACCATGAGTACACACCCCATACCATGAGTACACCCCCCATACCATGAGTACCCACCCCCATACCATGAGTACCCACCCCCATACCATGAGAACCCACCCCCATACCATGAGTACCCACCCCCATACCATGAGTACCCACCCCATACCATGAATACCCACCCCCATACCATGAGTACCCACCTCCATACCATGAGTACCCACCCCCATACCATGAGTACCCACCCCCATACCATGAGTACCCACCCCCATACCATGAGTACCCACCCCCATACCATGAGTACCCACCCCATACCATGAATACCCACCCCATACCATGAGTACCCACCCCCATACCATGAGTACCCACCCCATACCATGAGTACCCACCCCATACCATGAGTACCCACCCCCATACCATGAGTCATCCCCATACCATGAGTACCCACCCCCATACCATGAGTATCCACCCCATACCACGAGCACCCACCCCCATACCACGAGTACCCACCCCCATACCATGAGTACCCATACCCATACATACCATGAGTACCCACCCCCATACCATGAGTACCCACCCCATACCATGAGTACCCACCCCATACCATGAGTACCCACCCCATACCATGAGTACCCACCCCCATACCATGAGTACCCACCCCCATACCACAAGTACCCACCCCATACCATCATGAGTATCCACCCCCATACCATGAGTATCCATACCCATACATACCATGAGTACCCACCCCCATAACTTGACTACAGCACGGTCAAACTTGTTTTAAAAAAGTCTTTTCTAAGACCCGTAACTTTTTTCCATACACCCTAGAATGTTATTTGGTAACCAAAAGATTGAGCTTTTTTTGTGGCTTTAAGATGATATAATATGAAGGGTTATTATTCGGCGAATGACAATGAATTGACTCTCTGCAAAGCTCTCTCCAAGATCAGAGGGTTCTTATGTGTGTAGCTCAGCTGCCCTGTTATACAGTACATGTACAACTAATAGAACTGGAGTGGCACCCAATGGGGGATATATTAACGTGCTGACTATGACTGAAGAAGTCACCCTCTTCATCATAGAACATTCTTGCCGTACTTAAAAATTATTGTACAGAGGCTTTCTTCTGACATGAAAAGTTTGTGATATACAACAAAGTTATTTTAACAAAAAAGTACTTAAAAGTTACTGTTGTTGTTGTTGTTATTAAGATAACCCTCTCACTTTTTTAATCTGTAACTTTTTGTATCATAAGAGAGCCCTCTACGTATCTCTCAATTTTTTTGGACTAAAACGTCGTACAGAGTTGAAAAGGTTACCTATTCCAAGTGCACATTAGAAAATTGATATTTCTACTTCAGTTGCAGCTTGACTGGCATATAAGGGGTGTATTGGGCTACCACATGACAAGTTAGAGCCCTATTGATGAAGAGCTTCACCCGAGTCAATGAATGTCCTCAACTATTTTACCCGTCATAATGTACCTTACCCTCCATAGCTGCCTTATTTATATATTTTTTAATTTATTATATATTTTTTTAATTTATTATTATTTTTTTTTATAAAAAAAGTTACTGGTCTTCATTTTTTTAATGCACTTAACCTTCAGTCCGCCTTTAAATGCTTTTTTTCTGACTCCATATACAACATCACATGTCCAGTTGCTATAGTTAACTGTATCCATATATACTACGCCTCTTCAAGGACTTGCACAGGAGACTCCAAAAGGACTTGCACAGGAGAACTCTGCCAACCAAACAACAGATGTTTTGGTAGATAATCGGCTACAATCTCCTGTGCTAGTTGTCTAGGAGCAAGAACTCCACAAGCCAACCAAACAGCAGAAATGAACATCGGTCTTTTTTCTCTCCCTTTTCTGCACAGCACTTGCATTAGCCTGACACCAAAGATAGAGAGGAAAATAGAAACATGATGATAGATGTTTTATTTAAAATCAATACGCATGCACACACACAGTGAAACCTGGGAAGCTAGATTGTACTCTGTTTCTGCTTAAAGCAGTAGTAAATAGTTGTAAAATTCTCCCCCCCCCCCCTCCCTTTACTAGGTGACTTGGCATAAAGTGCATCCCACATTGTTTAATTTAATATTCTGGGAAGCTGCCAGATTTCCAGAGTAGTAAATAGTTGTAAAACTCTCCCCCCCTCCCCCCCCCCCCCCCATCCAAGGCTATATAGGAAGCTGCCAGGTTGAGTGTATGTCCAGGTTGTGGGGGTCTGGCTGGATAAGGAAGGTTCCAAAATATCCACCAATGTGAAGACATTTAAAATAATGAACTCCAATAATTAAGTTGCTTAAAAATATATATATATATATATTGGTTGAGCTTGGTTGAGCATAATTTTAAAAAGTAAGTGGTCCTCTAAATATTTGTGATCTGCATTGGTAAATTCTTGTTGCCTTTACTTTTTAACAAGTCATATATATTGCTCACAGGAAGACATTATTTGTGTGTCTCTATATGCCTATCAACACGTACAGTTATGATTACTTTATGCAGGCATGGCACACAGTAATATATAACACATAGAGCTTTTTATTAGCGGTGATTTAATTTGGTGGTTTGGAGATTTTCCTAGAATCGTCAAATTTAATGTTGCCAAATATTATTTTAAATGGCGATTTGTGCATGCGTGGCTTTAATCAAGAGAAGATTCAGGGTGCTGTTCAAGTTCTTCAAGAGAGAGAGAGAGGAAGGAAGAGACATGTCGACAATGAGCATGTGCCAGGAGTCAACTCTTACTATTTAAAGCAGAGCTGTAGTGAGAGGTTTGAAGTGAGCCTGCGAGCAGATCCAACGGGAACCAATCTGTGAAGAGGGGCAAGTATTTCTCTTGGTTGAGGTCAGCTCGCCAGTGGTTGCACGTATGCACACATGTCTTGAGTCAGCTCACCAGTGGTTGCATGTATGTATGCGCACATGTCTTGGTCAGCTCACCAGTCGGTGCATGTATATATTATGCACACATGTCTTGGGTCAGCTCACCAGTGGTTGCATGCATGTATGCGCACATGTCTTGGTCTACATGCATGACACCACTGGGGAGCTGACCAAGACATGTGTGCATAATACATGCACCCACTGTGGAGCTGACCCAAGACATGTGTGCATACATGCATGCAACCACTGGTGTATGCGCACATGTCTTGGTCAGCTCACCAGTGGGTGCATGTATGTATGCACACATGTCTTGGTCAGCTCACCAGTGGGTGCATGTATGTATGCGCACACGGCTCACCAGTGGGTGCATGTATGTATGCACACATGTCTTGGTCAGCTCACCAGTGGGTGCATGTATGTATGCGCACATGTCTTGAGTCAGCTCACCAGTGGTTGCATGTATGCACACATGTCTTGAGTCAGCTCACCAGTGGGTGCATGTATGTATGCACACATGTCTTGGTCAGCTTACCAGTGGGTGCATGTATGTATGCACACATGTCCTGAGTCAGCTCACCAGTGGGTGCATGTAGTATGCACACATGTCTTGGTCAGCTCACCAGTCGGTGCATGTATGTATGCACACATGTCTTGGTCAGCACCAGAGGTTGCATGTATATATGCACACATGTCCTGACATGGAGTGATGGCATTTAATTCTCGCTGAATGGACAGAAAGAGAAAGACTATGCAAATCGTCAAACTGAACCACTGCCAATAAAAAGCTGTTGTGAAATATCATTATAATGTGTTACCCCCACTCCCAGTGTATGTGCCACTAGTGCAGGGAAGCAGTACAACCTGGTGGTGACCTGCTTTCCACTGGGGCTTCTAGTGTGCATCAGCAAAGCACCGACACCCATGAGCTCCTCCTTGATTGCAGCTGAAAATTTCGCATCCATGTTGTGTCTTTCATAAAACCATTGCATTGTTAATATCCTGTGGCCTTTTATGTTAGCAATGGAGACTTCGGTGTGCAGCATCCCATATATTCATTCTGTTCTGTGTGAACTACATATAAATGCTACATGTCTTAATCAGGGGTGGGGGGTGGGACTGCAGGTCAAAACTCCAACAACAAAAATTGTAACAAGTTTATAATTGCCATAATTGTTCCCCCTCCTTGTTAATGCATGTGATTCTGGTATATATTAAAGTGTGCTTATTCTGTGTGCTTTGAAATGATGTGTTTCTAGGCACATTTTCTTAGAAGATACATCCGGCAACATTAAGTCAAAAACTGCACTCCCCTTCTCTATAGGAAATGGCCCCGGTGGACAAGGGCTGAAATTTGGTGTGTACCAGTATGTAGTTTGTCGAAGCAATTAGCTGTGATATGAGCAAAAGGAAATGGGCTACATACAAATACAGTACCAGGACACAACATGAGCTAATCTGAATGGTCACCTCTTCATATCACCATAACTTGTTAATGCTTGGAGAAGGCAACTATCTAAAATGTTCGGATCACAGATCTCTCCTTTAAAATTTTGGAGAGAAATTACATGAACATAAATCACTGAAAATCACTGAAATGGTGTATCCACGGTCTCTAAAACTTGCCGGGGGGGGGGGGGGGGGGGGGAGTTTTTGTTTTTTCAACTTTTTTTAACCTTAAGGGGAATAATGTCAAAATGCTAATTTTTCACTTCAAAAGTTAAATATATCATTAAATAGTTTATTTACTAAGCTACATTTTGGTACAAAAATTATGTTGATAGAGTGTAGTGGGTGGAAGTTATGATTGGTATTGTCGAGGTGTATTTTTTTGACATTATTCCCCCCTTAGGACTACATAAAACAATATTGTGTAAGAGTATAATAGTTTAAGACAATTTTTGCAAGGATGTTTGACTGACTATGTGCACTTGACCTCTGCACCAAGTTTAACTTTTGGAGCGTGTACTTTTTTAATAAGAGGTAAAAAAAATTGTGAAAATTCTTCGTAAATATTTAAGGCTGAAATTAACACTTCAAGGCTATTGTTTGGATATGAATATTCATGAGAAGTGTTTTCCCACTTTTTTTGTTGATGTTCAAGATGCAGTGACACTCTTAGAGACATGGAAGAACCAAAAGGATTTTCTAAGATGCTAATCTGAAGTGCTTGTATATATAAATGTTTGGCATATATATATATATGTTTGGCATGGTGTATATATGTGTCTGGTTAGGTAGCTTTATGGCCTGTAAATTCTGCACAACTTTTGTCACTTACAGCATTCAATAACCATAATATAAACCGTCTATAAGACATTTTTTCTCTGGACTTGTCAAGGCCAATTACAGAGGCTGAAGGAGCCGTCACTGGCTTATTCTCTGGATTTCCATGGCTAGAAAAGACAGTTTCTATGCTGATTATAACTATCCTGCAATTGTTGAATAATAAACTTGGGTGCGGCTAAGGTTTGGTGCAGAAAACCAGGATTCATCTATTCTCCCAATTGTGCCCACCAATGCCCAACATTTATATTTGAAGAACAGCATATATAGTAGTAGAGCTCTACCTTGAAAAGTCTATTCTTCTGGAAGATCAACCCAAAACAATCAGTTGACTCCAATGGTCTAATTGACAATTGTTTGGTCAAGAGTTGAGTTTGTAGAACAATCGAAACCAACAGTTGACTCCAATGGTCAAATTGACAATTATTGTGGGTTTGGTCACGAGTTGAATTGACTCCAAGGGTCTAATTGACAATTATTATGGGTTTGGTCAAAAGTTGAGTTTGAATAGAAAACCAACAGTTGACTTCAATGTTGTGGGTTTGGTCAAGAGTTGAGTTTAAATAGGTCAGTTTGTTATATGGATTGGCTTGTCAATGGTGGAACATCATTGGGGGGGAAAACGCACAGATAATCTCGTCTCCACACTTGTAAACTAATATTGTCTTGACATCCAGTGAACATCCTTTCAAATACTAGCACCAACATCTGGGGGGTATCTATTATGGTGAACACAATGAAAATGGGTGTCCATTTTAGTGTGCTAGGCATCCAGAGATCACTTGTGTGAAAAGAGGCTGGTTTCCCATAGCACAAAAATACCCTAGCATTACATCATTATGAATCATGATGACATCATGAGTATTGTTAGCTGCATTGCTTTAGCCATTGACGCCCAGCACTAGTTGTATGCTCTGGCTTTATAATTAGCTACAAGCCCTAATCTGGTGCTAATTAGCTACAAGCCCTAATCTGGTGCTGATATGCCATGAGGCTCTAAGATGCAACCTGAAAATGAGTGCTCCTTTTAAATACCCCTCATTTAGTAAAACATGAAGATCACTGACATCCAGCACACAACATGAGACAATGTGCTGAGGCTTGCTTAGCCAATACCATGATAATACGTACACAGCTATATGATGGCTTGTCACCTGACTTTAAGCTGAGTAATGCCCACATAAAGGTAGTTTTTTTGGTCTTGGTAAATATCTCCTCCATGTGTACATGTGCAACCAAACAACATGGTGAGAATATTATCATTCTCCCACAAGCTCTATCATGAAGGAGTGATTCCAAGTTTCACTTGATAATTAATGATTAACCACAAACAAGGTGGAAATTATGAAACTATAAACAGGGACACACTTTTTCCCTCTTAAATTGATTTTTTGGCCTATGGACCACTTCCCCCTTGAGGTTCAGAAATGTTTCCAGTGAATGGGAGTCTTGATAGGTGCTCTCCCCAAATGTAGAGTGATAATCAGTGACTAGATAGATGTTTTGATGGGTGAATGATGTAGAGGGAAGGGATGATATTTAGTACCTGGAAAAGTTTTCTTAAGTGCAGGAAGTATACTTTTTCTTCTTTCTGTTTCTGGTGTTTCATAGCTGGACAGCTTCTTGCTTTGAAGGTGTGCAATGTTGGTCTAAATTTGGAGTCAACAACATCAAGATTACTAATGGAAAAGTTGGTATTTTGTAATTTCTGAGGAGTATGTTGAATGATGAGGTAGGTGTGGAAAGTTTTTGGGGGGACTGGCTTCATGGATGGAATTTTAAAGGGGGGGGGGGGATAAGCTGGTGAGAATTTTAAGAAGATAAAGGTACTTGTACAAGCAGTAGATAAGGAGATGATGTTGGAAATATGTGAGGGAAGTCACTCATTGCAGAAAATGAGTGAAGGTGATTTGAGACTATGAAGAGGCATAGCAACCACTCGGGCCATGGTCTGACCAATTTTTAGTAAATGTGGGTGTGGTCCAAGACATAATGGGCATGCTCAAGGTATCCCCACATGTGCTTGCATGAAGCACGGTTCCTTGCGTTAAACTAGAACTCTGAGCAGAATGGCTACCGGCTGAGATAGCTTTGCAGTATTTGAGGATATTTCAGATACTCCACAGGCACACCAGCCAGGTCCAGGAACTTAAGTTTCCAAAGCACTCCTTTGGAAAGCTTTTCCCAGCACTCATGGTTTGCCAAGTGGACTTTTCTTCACTACAATGAGTCAAGTGATTTGGTATATTGCCCCATATATATATACTTGTGCATGTTGAAATAGAGAAAAGCAAAGACTGCTACCAAGATAGATCAAGCATTGCAAATAACTACACTAAGTTTAGACTCAGAGTAGACTACAGTAGACCCTCCATAATTTGTATGGTTAAAAATAGTGAATTTGTTCGATTACTGAAATTTACACATGTACCAATTACAATAGGTAAATACTACACTCTCAAGTGTGAACATGCCTAATATGTGGGATCTCTAAATGTACACATACATGGGCATGTCTGAATGTTGGAATTAGCTTGCTATGGGATAGAGTCGTGGACTTCTGTTTCAAGGATACCAGAAAACTCCGATGCTTGCGAGGATCCCCAGATTTGGAAGAGAAAGCATGTCCACCGTATGAAGATAAACAGTTTAGTTTAGGGGGGATGGATTGGATTGAGCACATCACTAAAAGACACAAGGTAAGTTTCACCTTTAGTCAAAGAGGCAAATGTTATCATGGGCGGTCCAAATCATTGCAATGTAGGAGAAAAGGTTAACATAACAGCACCAGAGCAAGCATCTTGTAATGTACGGCAGATGCAGTGATGGGTGTGGCAATTCCATCAAACTCAAGGAAGTTTGATGACTGACCAAATAATCTGAGCCTGGTTTCTCCAGTACAATCTAGATGTGACAGGTGAGCAGCACATAGAATTATTGACCCAACTTGGCACATGAGACTCTACCACCGTCTAACAATGTCATTACAGTCCGTTCTCCCTAATATCCACTTCCCTTATAGTCCACTTCCCTTATAGTCCACTCTCTGTAATAGTCCACCCAAACCACCGTGACCCACTTTGCATATTCACTGTACACAACAGTGTTGTATGTAAATACAGTACATCCTCCCTAATAGTCCACCTCCCTTACAGACCTAACTCCTTAACAGTCTACCAGATGCCCATAACCCATCTGTACATAGGTTGATCCTAGCAACAGTTCTGACGTGGCAGTTATGCATGCACTGCCATCGTTAACATTAGCATGGAATGGGTACAGACAGAACAGGAACTTCCTTGTCTCCTTATGTACATACATACCTACACACATACACACACATGCATACACACACATACACACATGCATACACACACATACATGTACATTTATCATCCTCATTGGTGCAAATAAAAAGTGAAAACAACGCAACACATCCACACTCACTGGCAACACATCCACACTCACTGACAACACATCCACACTCACTGGCAACACATCCACACTCACTGGCAACACATCCACACTCACTGGCAACATGTTTCACACAATAAATGCATCATGTGATTCATGATTCATCTGAATAAAAAGAGTGTATGAGTATGGAAACACTTCAGGCAGATGGGTGTGGTTTAACATGCATAGTCTTGACTTACTGAAGGTATTGAAATGGTTGAGAAAGTACTTCAAATGATAACTGTATTTGATGAAGATGATGCTTCTCATATGCACACAAAGAGGTGTGTCACACCACAGGTGCTAGACTTGAAAGCTGAGAAAATGGACCTTAACTCTAACAAACTCTCCTCATGGAACTTTTTGCTCCACATTTAGGACACTTCATTAGAGTAGTCCCTCTTTTGGCAGACAATGCCCATTGAAGGCCACTTCTTTTGAGAGACAACACTTTTCATGCACTGGTGCATTTGCAATAAAATGTCACCTCTAGTGAAAGACCACCTCTAGTGAAAGACCACCTCTTTTGTAAGACCAAAGACCACCACAATTATTAAATTTTTAACCACTAAAGTGTAAACCACAAACTCAATTGCACAGACTGCCAGCACAAAGGCACACACTTGTATAGCTAATGGACTTCTGAACACATGAATACAGAACCAGTTGATGATTCAGATTCTGAAGTACAACTTCTTTCTTGAGTGGAATACTTCAATAGCTTGACCATGACTGAAGGTTGTGCGATTATTTTCAGCTGACACACAATTATCTTTTTAAATCAGCTTTATGCTTTTAATGCCAAAGTTTAAATGGGAATACTTCAGTCCTCAAAATGTTAGAGGAAGCAGCTTCTTCACCATGTAGCTACTTTTGCATCCAAGCTGGCAAAGAAAATAAATGTATACATGCATCAAAATGTTAGAGGAAGCAGCTTCTTCACCATGTAGCATCCAAGCTGGCAAAGAAAATAAATGTTTTAGATGTGATCATGTGGTTAAAAAAGGGGAGGGATATAGTGCCTTCCATAACTATTGAGAAATGTTTTGCCAACTGGACTTCTGGAAACCTGACTTCTGGAAACCTTAGTTGATCACACAGTAATGAAGATGATAGGTCAAGTCCAAGCTACAAACCATGTTGGCTGAAACTGGCATGGCCTGGCAGGAGTATGTGAACTGTGATCAAGTTAGCCCCTATCATAACCCTCAAAAAGGATATTGGAGGAAAACTTGCTGGCTAACATTGGGGAGGAAAAGGAAAATGATTGTGATGACAATAATGATGAATTAGAGAACACCCCAGATGTGGACATCAAAACTGCAACCAAATCAAATTGCTCATGAGAAGGCTGAGTTGTTAGAGCTGATATATACAAGAGTTTGACTATTGTAGAGAGACTATGCTCGAGAGATGACAAAGAAGACAAAACTAACTGATTTAACAAAGTGAACTACGGTAATCGTATACACATTTTATTGTGTTGTTTTACCATAGTTCACTTTGTACATGCATATTATTTTGCTCCACCGTTTAAACTACCCACCTCTAGTGGAAGACCACCTCTTTTGGAAGACCATTTTACTATCGGATTTGAAGGTGGTCACTCAAACTAGGGAATGCTCTATAGATATAAGTTTGTCACATTTTTCCATTCAGAGATGACTTCACATATAGATGTTGGGGGGGGGGGCTATTCCACAAAATAGGAAACACAACTTGAGAGCTCCATATGTTGAGCTTGAGATGTATCACTCAAAAGATAGGTCTCTCTGTGCTCTCTTAAATAATGATGCATAGGTATAATTATGCCAGAGTTACTGGAGCTACAAGTAGGGGACCTCAAAATCTGAATGCCTAATTTTGCAACAGTTGTGGCTTCTGGTTGGAAAGTGCTAGACAGCTGAAATTAGTACGTGTGGATAGAGGGAGCCCTACTCCATACATTAGTTGCTAAACCATGAGTAATTGGTCAAGCATGTGCAATTGCAGTGCAGGCCGAGTCTATCCGGTCTCTGACTCCTGTGCAGGTGGGGGTTGGTCCGGCTGGATGTGATGCTTTGTCCCTGGCACAAGATGATGCTAATATCCGGCCGGATCAAAGATGGACTCTGCTGTTGGATTTCTCCGGATCGTAGTGGTATGTTTCAGGAAGGGAGGAATCGTCTTCCCTCCATGGATGTATGGAGAGAAAGTTGTTGTGCATTCTTCGCTTGGGTAATCTCTCCATCTTTAGTTGTTAAGGAGTAGAGGAGTAGAGCAGGGAAGCTCTCTGGGCCCACTGGGTTTTGTTCTTTTCTTTCAGCCCATCATTGAGAGGATCAAAGAAGAAGTGCCTCTTATGAATGCTTGGTATCTAGATCATGGAACTTTGCCTGAGAGTAAACCTGACTAGTGCCAGCCACATCTCAGAAGTGAATGTCCCTATCAGCCAGAAATATCCATCGATGAGGTTTCCTACTCGAAGCTGGTCTTTGGGGGTGCTGATATCCACCTCAAGGCCCTAGCTATCTCCTCAACCATCCCCCATGCAGGTGATTGCTGAATGTCATCGTTTCTGGTGCTCTTGGCCTCCACCTCCAAGATGGGAATTCAGGCTGCATCTACAGTAGCTATTGGTTAGGCCTTCCAATGGTTTAGGAGGGTACTCAGTGCTCCATATGTCAGGCTGCCACTGACTCCTTTAGCGACCACCAAGTGGGCTGTGGTAGTGATAGAGATCGCATTCACAGGCATGACCCCATCTGAGACGCAACCCGCTGCTGTTGCGCCAAAGAAGGAGTTACCCTTTGTCACCCCCAGAACCAGCAGCCAATGTCTTCCTCCCAACTGGAAGAGGGTCCACCAGCTGTTTTGGATGGTCATCTCCACTCTCCAATACCAGACTCTGAAAGAGGCTGAGTCACTCAAGGCCATGTCCTCTCCGTTGGCATTGAAAGAAAGATAGTTGCCTACTCTGAGGCATGATGGGATGTGGGTGTTATCTTCATCCCCATGATGGTTGAGACTCTTGATGGGTGGAGCAATGCAGTTCAGATAATCCAGGACATTGGACACCTTCAGGGACAATGTTTGGGTATCCCCCTCCTCCCCCACTCGAGCTACCCACCTTCTTTCCAAAGAATGGCCATTGACTTATGGAGGGGAAGTGTCACCCTATGGATCCGCTGGAGGAGAAGTGTCACCCTATGGATCCGCTGGAGGAGAAGTGTCACCCTATGGATCCGCTGGAGGGGAAGTGTCACCCTATGGATCCGCTGGAGGAGAAGTGTCACCCTATGGATCCGCTGGAGGGGAAGTGTCACCCTATGGATCCGCTGGAGGGGAAGTGTCACCCTATTGGATCCGCTGGAGGGGAAGTGTCACCCTATGGATCCGCTGGAGGAGAAGTGTCACCCTATGGATCCGCTGGAGGGGAAGTGTCACCCTATGGATCCGCTGGAGGGGAAGTGTCACCCTATTGGATCCGCTGGAGGGGAAGTGTCACCCTATGGATCCGCTGGAGGGGAAGTGTCACCCTATGGATCCGCTGGAGGGGAAGTGTCACCCTATGGATCCGCTGGAGGGGAAGTGTCACCCTATTGGATCCGCTGGAGGGGAAGTGTCACCCTATGGATCCGCTGGAGGGGAAGTGTCACCCTATGGATCCGCTGGAGGGGAAGTGTCACCCTATTGGATCCGCTGGAGGGGAAATGTCACCCTATGGATCCGCTGGAGGGGAAGTGTCACCCTATTGGATCTGCTGCCTCCCAATTAGAATCCCGGAGGTGGATGGTTTAATTTTAATTTACTTGTGTCCATTGATGTCACCTTAGCCAGAACCTTTACCAACCCCCCCCCCAAATATTAAAAGTATCGATGGGTCACAATGGAATTCTTTGCCCACCCACACCATTTACTCACATTTTAGTGCCTAATGAAACACTTGTTGTATAGAGCAGGGTTTCCTCTCGTTACAGAAACTAATTTCAGCTGCACTTTTCAACATGTTGCAAAATTAGGCACTCAAGTTTTGAGGTATATACCCCCAATTTAGCTGCAGACACTTTGGTACAGTTACACCTATGCAATATTTTTAGTAGAAAAAGGGAGCACACGAGAGATCTATCTATTTATCAATGAAGTGTGCAGAATTTGAAGTGTGCAGAATTTATGGAGCTTCAAAGTTGCTACCAATTTTTTTTTAATGTTATGTGCAATAGTCCACCTCAACTACTGCAATGCAAGGTGGACTATTAGAGAGGATATACTGCATACTTAAAGGTGAGCAAATCACTCCAGCTGCACACATGTGCATAGCTTCTAATTGAAACACACTTGCATATCATCATGAGCCAAAGGCAGCACTTCAAAGGGTCTTCTTCTTGCAAGGGAAAGAAACCAACTATGCTGAGCTTCTGAAAAAAGAAACTCTAGAGTTGAATGGTTTCAACAGAGGTCAAAATTATTGAAAAGGCAAAAAGGAGATAATTTTAATATAAATCTGCAGGCAAAACTTTGTCACGATTAAACAGACACAACTAGCAAAGCAGTTTGATGTCACTACAAAGACCATCAACCAGACACTCTGGATTGCTGAGGCTATCAGACAGCAGCTCTTCACTTCGCCAGTTGATGTTGAGCATAATTGTGCCACAATGTTTGGTGCTATAGAAGAGAAAGTTGCTGCCTTTGTAACACTGCTTTGAAACAGACCCAAGCCACTCCCTGCACCAACTGTTTGGTGGGATACAGTCAGGAAGTGTATGGCGAGGGCAACAGTGTATGTCTACAGGGAGAGGCTAGTGGTGTTGATTTTGAGAAAATTAGTGAGAAGTTTGAAGAGACTCAAGAAGTTTATGAAAATCTACAACTGGGATGAAACTGGTCTCTACTTTAAATTGCTTCCAACTTCCACATATCTGCGAGGAATAACAGAGACAACATACTCGGGTCCATGGAACAGAAGGCAAAAAGATCATGTGACACTAATAATGCTTTACAATAACCTTCTCAATAATCAACCTGGAATTGCATTCTCTCGACGTCGACTAGATGCTCTAGCCGAAATGTCGAGAGAATGCAATTCCAAGTTGATTATTGAGAAGGTTATTGTAATGTTATTATTTCAACTGAGAGTTCATTGAGACTAATAATGCTACTGGAACTCATAAAATATCTTTGGCAGGGCTGCTAACCCTATCACCTCTCCCATAATATTCACCAAAAAAATTACAGCAAACTCACAAAATGTGATTCCAAGATTTATTTCCTGAAATAAGGAAGAGAACATCTAGACAAGTATATAGAGTTGATCACTGACAATTTTAGATCCCATTAGCAAATGAACCTGCACTGCAGGGTTCACAGGTCAAACGGGTCCTTCTTCCACCTACATGCACTTGTGTTCACCCTCCTATGGACCAGGGTGACATGGTTGCACTGAACCCCATGATTAAAACCTTGAGAGGTATGACAAGTTAAAGACACTGGATGTTTCTCTACCTGCAGGTATGTGAGAGTTAGATCATCCTACCACAAGCATGGGACTCCATGTCTCAGGTTACTTTGGCTAATTGCTGGCTATATCCTACCATTCAATCATGCTTACCAGCTGCATCAGTGTGCAAAGGAACTTACCATCAACCTGCGAGAGGATCTTCTGTTGAAGAACTATGCATTTTGTCGAGGAACAAGGAACAACACACTTCTCGAAATAAAATTAAAAAATCACAATGAATTCTTACTCGAGGGTAGCTACAGCCGAGAGGAACAACCACTCCACAAATAACCAGCAAACTTGAGCTGAACTTGAAGCTCTCCACAAAAGTGGACCTTGCTTGCAGAATAGGCTGACTAGATGGATTGAAAGTGATCTCATAAAACAAGATGAGATTGAGACGTTCGTAGAAATGAGAAACATACTCAACAGTCCTCCTAAGGTCGTTCTTCTTGCAACCATTGTTAAGATGTTGACTGCACTGACTTCAAGGATGAAGATAATTTACATATCTTGAACCAGACAAGCAAACAGAGCCATACTAGATGAAGATGATACTTCAAACATGCTTGCTAAAATCTCTCACAGATGTCTGGATCTAAAAATTAAAAATATCGACACAAACAATTATTCGAGACTTTTTCTTTCCAATAGCAGCTACCACTGATGTTGATGTACAGTCACATTCTGACATGCCAATGGAGATTTAGTTAAATGTGTACATATTAGTTGTTTCTCTACTAGGCCATGTGCCGACCCTTTACCAATAATATAGACTATGATTTTGAGCCTTCATGTGAATAACATAATTAACTGGTGATATTTCACTATAACAGTAGATATTGTATACAAGGCATGCACAATTTTAGTCGTACCTGCCATATCAGTTACTCTGCCTCTGCAGAGGCACTTCCTGCTATCATGTTCATGTAGCCAAGTCCATCCAGAAACTGATGATGCATGTCACACACATGATGTACACACACACACACTCATGCACACACTACACATACATGCATGCACACATACACACCTACTGTGGTGTGAAGCATTACCTGCTTCACATGTATGGGTTGATTAACCAGGAACACATGTACACCTGCCATAGAGTGAGGACTCATTTATCTAGGACCTCACTATCTCGAACATTATCAAAGTGTGTATGTTCCGATACCCCCAACCTTCTCTCCCCCAACGGAAATTATGAAGCTCTAGTGTCAAAACAAGTTGCTCCTACAATATGAATACCTGGATGACAGGGCAGAAACACAGGGACTGATCTTGTAAACTCAATTGTAAGAAAATGCATGGCAATCACAACTCTATTAACAGACCGAACTTTTATTACCTGTCTGATGTGTTGCATGCTTATACACTCCAACATTCAGATATATAGATCATGAATCATGTGCTGAAATGCGTTGCCAGCAAGTGTATGCATTGCATTGTTTTATTCACCTGATGAACTAAAGTGTTTCACATTGACAATTAAAACAAAAAAATCTGATTGAAAGAGAAATATTTTATTCTTGTTAGTTGTACTATATAATCCTAGAATTAAATACAGCATGGTGATACTTTACCATACTACAATCCTAGAGGATTAAATACAGCATGGTGATACTTTACCATACTACAATCCTAGAATTAAATACAGCATGGGATACTTTACCATACTACAATCCTAGAATTAAATTACAGCATGCTGATACTTTACCATACTATATACAATCCTAGAATTAAATTACAGCATGGGATACTTTAATCTACTAGAATTAAATACAGCATGGGATACTTTACCATACTACAATCGTAGAATTAAATTACAGCATGGGATACTTTACCATACTACAATCCTAGAATTAAATTACAGCATGCTGATACTTTACCATACTACAATCCTAGAATTAAATTACAGCATGGGATACTTTAATCAAATACAGCATGGGATACTTTACCATACTACAATCCTAGAGGATTAAATACAGCATGGGATACTTTACCATACTACAATCCTAGAATTAAATACAGCATGGGATACTTTACCATACTACAATCCTAGAATTAAATTACAGCATGCTGATACTTTACCATACTATATACAATCCTAGAATTAAATTACAGCATGGGATACTTTAATCTACTAGAATTAAATACAGCATGGGATACTTTACCATACTACAATCGTAGAATTAAATTACAGCATGGGATACTTTACCATACTACAATCCTAGAATTAAATTACAGCATGCTGATACTTTACCATACTACAATCCTAGAATTAAATTACAGCATGGGATACTTTAATCAAATACAGCATGGGATACTTTACCATACTACAATCCTAGAGGATTAAATACAGCATGGGATACTTTACCATACTATATACAATCCTAGAATTAAATACAGCATGGGATACTTTACCATACTACAATCCTAGAATTAAATACAGCATGGTGATACTTTACCATACTACAATCCTAGAATTAAATTACAGCATGGGATACTTTACCATACTACAATCCTAGAATTAAATTACAGCATGGGATACTTTACCATACTACAATCCTAGAGGATTAAATACAGCATGGTGATACTTTACCATACTACAATCCTAGAATTAAATACAGCATGGGATACTTTACCATACTACAATCCTAGAATTAAATTACAGCATGCTGATACTTTACCATACTATATACAATCCTAGAATTAAATTACAGCATGGGATACTTTAATCTACTAGAATTAAATACAGCATGGGATACTTTACCATACTACAATCGTAGAATTAAATTACAGCATGGGATACTTTACCATACTACAATCCTAGAATTAAATTACAGCATGCTGATACTTTACCATACTACAATCCTAGAATTAAATTACAGCATGGGATACTTTAATCAAATACAGCATGGGATACTTTACCATACTACAATCCTAGAGGATTAAATACAGCATGGGATACTTTACCATACTATATACAATCCTAGAATTAAATACAGCATGGGATACTTTACCATACTACAATCCTAGAATTAAATACAGCATGGTGATACTTTACCATACTACAATCCTAGAATTAAATTACAGCATGGGATACTTTACCATACTACAATCCTAGAATTAAATTACAGCATGGGATACTTTACCATACTACAATCCTAGAATTAAATACAGCATGCTGATACTTTACCATACTACAATCCTAGAATTAAATTACAGCATGGGATACTTTACCATACTACAATCCTAGAATTAAATACAGCATGGTGATACTTTACCATACTACAATCCTAGAATTAAATTACAGCATGGGATACTTTACCATACTACAATCCTAGAATTAAATTACAGCATGCTGATACTTTACCATACTACAATCCTAGAATTAAATACAGCATGCTGATACTTTAACATACTACAATCCTAGAATTAAATACAGCATGGGATACTTTACCATACTACAATCCTAGAGGATTAAATACAGCATGCTGATACTTTACCATACTACAATCCTAGAGGATTAAATACAGCATGGTGATACTTTACCATACTACAATCCTAGAATTAAATACAGCATATGGTGACATTGCCACTACAGTACACATAACTGCATTAAGCCTTCAGCTCTTGGTATGTGGCCAATTAATGACTAGTTTGGTATTTCAAGCATTACATAGAAGGCGGGTTAGTAGATCTCACGGAGCGCTGTGTGTATGTCCATATATACCTGTGGATTAGAAGGATGTCGTCCTTTGTTTAACCATGCCAATTTGTGCATTAGCACATGCACTCTATATTGTTAGCAATCACAGGGTTTCCTGCTTAGATCTAGATTTGCAGCAAAATTATTACTTAAAGCTAATCATAAACTTCCATCTCTGCACTCTACTCTCACCTCGCGCAACATGGTAGCCCATTGCAAGAAATAGGTAAACCACAAGCTTGGGGGCTCGAGTTTCTGTCTATGCATCTCTGGTGGGGGTAGCTCCTTTAATAATGCTGCCTACATGTTGCATTATTGTTGTGTTACTTGCCCTTCAATGGCCTCTGAAAATTATGCTCAAAGCATATATATATGCACATAGACAACTTCACTTCAAAATCAACACTACATTAAATGGTGATGATTGCACTATGAAGGGAAAATTCTACACATGCATTCAAACGGGAAGAAATTAATTAATTCAGCTTTTTCAGTGCATCTTCGAGTTCACTATACAAGGAAGCCATTTTCTTCATTTCCTCCTGTTTCTTCACCTTGGCTTTTCCAAACAGGTCATAGTTGACTTGCTTCGCACTCTCGAGTCCTACATTAGGGTTGCTAGATGCCAGTTCTGCCAATATCCCATCCGGCAAGTCAGTGTCCACCTCATCCGTAATGTCTTCCAGTGGTACTATGTCAAACGAGAAGCTGACCTCATTAGAAGATTTTTCGCACTTGTTGTTCATGAAGAGCCCACTGCGATTATCAAAGTTGAAAAGTGGCAAAAAAGCTCCATAGACATTTTGAAGGTTGCTTTGGTCTGGAGGGAGGAGCTGGTTGGGATAAATTGCAGTGCGTCTGAGTAGTTCAACAGAGGAAAGTATAATGACTTTTGTGGGTGCTAATTCTGTGGGACATTGGATAGGGATGCAAATGAAAACATCGCTTTGATTGGCAGGTATCTTCCTATTGCTGTAGTCAAACTGTGGTTGTGTGGAGCGGCTGAAGATGGAAATCTCAGCTGCAAAGGTGCGCGAATCCATCTTCGCACGGAAGTAGCAGGCCTGCTCTTTGAACAGACTTAGGTCTACATGTCCGAGTTGAGAGCAGGGGACGCGTGTCTGGTTAGACAGGAAAGCATCTGGTTGGATGGATGTAATGCCATCAGAGTTGTCGCAGATGACACGGGAGATAGAATCACTGTTGATGGACTGCCTCTGCTGAGGAGTGAAAACGGCAGGATTCAGCCAGAAGAAACGATCACCTTCCCGCACACCTTTGAAGGTGAGACCAAAGATGCAAGCAAAGGTGGCTCCCAATAACCCATCATTGAGTCTGTTCTCAGCCAAACCTGCGAGCCAGACGTCTGCTGTTTCTAGGGAACCATAGAGTGTGAGGAAGCGCACAAGTGTCAGGTCATTCTCAATGTCTGAGGTGATGCCAAATTTATTGAAACAGAAGTTCTTGTAGATGACGTAAGGGGGAAGTCCATGGTCACGTCCTCTCTGTAAGTTGAGGGAGGCCAGGTCCATCCCTGGAGAAGCCTGAGTCTGGAATAGCTGGGTGGTGAGTACTCTGTTCATAAACTCATCCATCCTGCGGGAATTGACAGACACCCAACCTCTCATGATAGGATCAGTTCCAAGACTAGTACTGAATTGGTCTGGAGAAAAGAAGGCATCAACCAAATTTAAAGGGCCAATTGGGAGAGGCTCATAAACATCATTCAGACGGTCAAAAAAGGACCTGACGAGGCTGTGGCCATATCTGTAGGCTGCTGTAGCAAAAGAGTTGGGGATACTTGGGTCAATTGTAACATTGTAACCAGTATAGGGACCGATAAAGGTATCAAAGGATTTGCCCAAGATTTTGGGAAGATAGTCCTCATATGCAATCTTCTGGATCAGTGCTCCCACGATCTTTCTGCAGGTCTGATAGAGCCTTTCGTCATCCCAATGCTGGTTTATCGTGGCCATACTGCGAGCACAGCGGTTATGCTCTCTCAACCAGATTGTGTGCATGATGCTGAGGGAGACCTGCTCATTGCAGCGAACATCACCACACAGGAAGCAGTCCATACGGCTGGGACATGCCACCTGATTCATGGTATCGATGGGCAGTGAGGGCTTGTTCATCGGGATGTTGGGACCCTCAAGAAGCAAACCACCTCTTAAGGACCTGAGAAGAAGAGACTGTTCTACTCGTGAGCCATAGATCATGGAGCCATCAATGAATGATGTCACATCATTCACCTGTTCCAGAGGTAAGAAGGCCTGTGGTGGGTCAGTGTTAAACACAGGGATTGAGCGACGAAAGGGAAGGCAATCGCCATTGTTACTTGTGCCAACCCCAAATGACCGATCCAGTTTGGGTACTTGGATTGGCTGGCAAATCTCTGAAAAAACACATCCTTCGCACTCCTCTTCCTGCTCTGGGCCAAGGTCAAGGTCATGGTCCAGGAACTGTCCAAACTGCATCATTAAGTGCGTGAAAGGGATCTCATCCTGGGTCACATTCACCACGACCGTCTCGCTGATAAAACGTGCACTTGGGTGAGGTGGGAGAAAAGGACTTAGTGTTGACAGCTTCTTCTGTGCTTGGAGAGTACCATGGAGTGAGCCGATTCCATCTTCATAAGAAGCAGGCACAAGCCGCTTGAATGCAATCCCAGAAGACCCGAGAAGCGGATTCCTGAGGTTGTTACATGTGCCATTAATTGTCCTATAGAGATAGACAGTAGGAAATTTGCACGTGGGACGCAATCTGTTCGTAAGGTACATATTTTGGGCTATCAGCCATGCAGATGCTACCTCCTGAGAGGTGAGTATGCTGCCAGGGTGGTGGAATAGCATCTCAGCCAGAGATTCGGTCTTGGCTTCAGTACCTTGAGTCTTTGCAACCTTTGCACGTTTTATCTCAAGCATTTTTCTCTCTGCCTTATTCACTATGTCACTGTATAGGAAATGCGCTTTTCCCATTCTCCTGGCATCTTCTGAAGGTTTCTTGAAGAACTTGGCAAGAAGCTGAGAAGAGGTATATTTTCCATCTTTCTCATTCTGAGTGATCACCCTGTTCTTCTTTGCTAGCTGCTTGATTTTCACGGCTGCCATGGCTTCTTCGACAGCTTCATCCATAGCTTGTTTTCTCTCTAAGGGGATTAGCAAGAAGGAAATAAAGTGCACCATAAGCAAGCACCGTGATGCATTTGAAGTTTTATAATAAACATTATAAAACACAACAAAGAGACATAAATACACACAACTAACTCTACCTTGTACTGTCGTGTACTCTTCATTTTTCAAGAAGCTGTTGGCATATGTTGCAGTAATGACAACTGCAACCAAAAGAAGCGCAAAAACTCTCATTGCAGCTATCTTCCTTGCAGAAGAAAGGTGCCAGTTGTATCTCTTTATTTTTCTGCTGCAGAAATGAACCAAGTTATCCATGAAGCAAGTATTTAACGAGCTATCTCTGGGGTATCTATTACAGGAAGTGATGCAATGCGATTCATAAAGTGTAATAATCAGACCCAATTAGTATATGCACAGAGTTTGTAGCTAAACCACCTCAGAGCATGCTGTGAGATAGAGTATAACTTTCTGTTGGCATCGAGATAGATGCTTATAGTGATCAAGCAGCAGCTGAAATTTCATTGCATCTAGGGAAGAGCTGAGCAAGAAACCTTATGATCACAAACATAAAATGGTAGCTGCAGTCGACTTGCTACTTTTTCATTAAAGTCTTAACTTAAGTAGCTGCTATACATACAGAATGTGATAGCTCTTTTAATGTTCGCTGCATACAAGTTCAGACACAAATCTAGTGACCACAGCTAATAGAATCACGCTCTGCTGGTGGGTTGAGCTAATAGACTCATGCTCTGCTGGTGGGTTGAGCTAATAGACTCACGCTCTGCTGGTGGGTTGAGCTAATAGACTCATGCTCTGCTGGTGGGTTGAGCTAATAGACTCACGCTCTGCTGGTGGGTTGAGCTAATAGACTCACGCTCTGCTGGTGGGTTGAGCTAATAGACTCACGCTCTGCTGGTGGGTTGAGCTAATAGACTCACGCTCTGCTGGTGGGTTGTTAAAAGCATCAGATATACAACAAAGAAGAAAGAAAAAAGTGCCAAATCAAGCCAATAGCCCTGGACAATTTCTGTGTGTCTAAACCAACTTTTTATATCACTCATTCATTTTCTAGCAGTATAATTTATAGACTAGTTGAATGGAAATGGGAATCACTTCCACGTATCCATGGTTGGGACACACCACAGGACAATACAGAGATGAATGGTATTCCCTGAATCTAAAGATTACTGCAATATTTTAACACCCGAACCCAAAATCCGAAACCCGAAATGTATAGCTGTGGTGATAGTCATACACGTTACGTAGAAATGGCCCAAGGAAAAACACAACCACTTCTACATAAGGTGGATTCCGCCATCAGCGCTTCACTTACCAGATTTTGTTTCTTTCTTATTTTGTTCTGTTTTAATTTTTGTATCGTATCCCATGGGAAGAGGGAGTGGCTTTATTTGGAAGCATTTTCTTCATTTCTTACCAATCTAGCTTCCAGTCAGGAATTGGAGGTAACTACAAAGACTTCTAATGATCAGTGTTCTACTTATCAAAAGTGTATTTGTGTGCATGTGTGTGTCTTTGGTGTGTGTGTGTGTGTGGGTGTATTAGGGAACACACTAGTGCTCTTTATATAAGTGGTTTGACTCACTTTTTTTAAATGGCGGACAGCAAAAAAAATACCTTGAAAGCAAAGCTCATATTTGAACCAAAACTCGCTTCTAGGCAGCTTTTGAGTCAACCTAAATAGTAGTTTTAGCCACTACTATAGACAATTTCCATCTTAAAATGCATAAAGGAGCCATTGCATACATGGATGTTTAGTAATTAGTTAACATTAATAAGAGTGCCACCATGTTAAATGTAACCAGTTTATATATGATCCTCAGTTATGTGATCCTTAATCATAAACATTAAAACTCTGTATGGTAATTGGTGTTTAAGATTTTAAATTTTAAAAGATAAAGAGTCATTAACTGTTGTGGTCTACATGTGTGTAGTGCTGTTCTTGCTTCCTTCGTTTTTTTGACCAGTACTGCGAGTACCTGCAGTAACTCTGCAAGGTGTTTGTGTGTTTGGAAGGTGTTTATTTCATTTATTAGGTATTTAGGATTATAAAATATTGACAGATTAATCTACCATTGTGGTATAGTCTATTCTTTGTTGTTTGTGAGTTTATTTAGTGCCATTCAGAAAGGGTAAAATATTAATTCAAAACTACTTCATGAGAATAACGTTTTTGGTGAAAGTTACTGCTTGACTGACTCTCCTTGATGCTGAAAGTAGCCTCAGTCCTCTCCTCCTGCCAGTGTTTGCTACTCTCTCTTCATTCTATACAATATCTGACAGTGCAGCCTTCTGTTCTCTCCCCTACCAATGATTGCTGCTCTCTCCTCATCCCTTGCACTTTTGGCAGTGCAGTCCTCAGTTCTTTCCCGTACTGATATCGAATGCTCTCTCCTCCTCTCTTGCACTCACTGAAATTTCTGCTCTGTGCAAGTGTGTGATGTTGTCGCCGAGGTTTCAAAGGTAGCGCAATGGATCTTCATTAATGTAGTCAAATTATCAGTAGACAGAACACAACACAGTTGAGCAGACTCAGCTAGACTCAGAGCACTAAGAGCTAACTAAGAATATGCAAAGAACAGAACAGGCAGTGGCTGGTAGATACAGCCTTTTTATAGGCGCAGCAACACGCAGCAATGTTCTTGCAGAATCCTGCACTCACAAACACACATCAAAGGGGATTTGCAGCAGCAGGTTGTGCAATTTTGGGCAAGATCCTGTGGGCTGCTGATAGGTTTGACCATAAACTACTGCTCTACTAACCACAAGCCACACACATTACAATCAGAACTTCACACTGTTCGAAGTCACGAAATGTCATTTATTTTCTAGGATTAAATCTTGCATTTCTCTGTTAGTATCAAATCTCCACCCCCTTTGTCTTCCCCAGTCAACTTTTCTTGCCGTTTCTCACTGCATCCCTTCTCTTTCTCTGTCTCTCTTCTGCAGCTCTCCTGCTTTCTGTTACATGCTGTACACTTGTTGTTCAGTGCTGTGCAGCTCACGGCTGCATTTTCTTCAAGATTCCATATTGGAGCGCATGCGTATAATCGTGATGCGTCACAGAGATGAACAGTTGATTTTCCAGGATTCCCATAGTCATGACAAAGGAATAATTTTTTAACTGCGCATGAGTATAACCATGACATACTGACTTATGGATGGACGGAAGGACAAGGCATATTATTATATATATAGATGATTATTATTACAATGACATTCTCAATAATCAACTTGAATTTTTACTCTCTCGATCTTTCGATGAAGGCTAGAGCATCTAGTCGAAATTTCGAGCGAGTAAAAGTACAAGTTAATTATTGAGAAGGTCATTGTAATTGCGTTACGTCAACTGAGAGTTCATTGAGTAATTATTATTATTATATTACTATTATTATAGTTGTTGTTTTGTTTTTGTTGTTGTTTTTGTTTATTGTTACTATTACTACTACTACTATTATTCTTGCTATCACTACTACTACTACTATTATTATTACTTATTACTACCATTACCACTACTACTACTACTATTACTATTATTTATTACTACTATACTATTTCATTATTAATAATAATTATACTACTACTACTACTTCTTCTTATTCAACAACTAACTGCTACTACTACCACTGCTGCTACTATTACTACTACTACTACTTTTTTTAAATTATTGTTGTTGTTGTTGTTGTCGTCGTCGTCATCATCATCACCACCATCCTCATCATCATCGTCGTCATCATCATCATCATCATCATCATCATCCTCATCATCCTCATCATCATCATCATGATTATTTAAGGTTTATCTTTGAATCTTTTTGGTTTTTGAAGCAAACATTTCAAAACACAGGAAATGTTGGCTTCAAAAAATCCATAAACTGATTTAAAGATAAATCTTAAAGCGTAATTATGATGTCAGCTCTGAGTAATCTTTATAAGTACATTATTATTATTAATATTAGCATGACTACTACTACTACTGCTACTACTACTACTACCACTACTACTACTACTACCGTAAAGTACATAACAAGTGCTCACGATGCTGTTTTTGAAGGGTGTGCATAGCACAGTGCCCAGTACATCAAAAATGTACGCGAAGCAGATGAGAATGAGAAATCCAGGGATAGAGCTGAAAATAAATTACCTGAAAATCAAGAACAACAATAGCTAAAGCATAAGGCAGCAGTTGAATATTAGATTAACAACCAAATGCTCTCCTAGAACTACAAATTTTCATTGCAATGATCAAGCGAACACGAATGACACTGACCGTCACTTGAATAAAAGGTGAAGTCTTATGAAGCAAGTGCCTACTATATACACATAGCAAGCACCCACCAACTGATAAGCACTTTTAAACACTTCAACCTATTTCTCATTGTGTGCAAACAATGCTGTTTTGTTATTACAGTCACCAAAGACTGACTAACTCCTTCAAGGGCTTGGCAAGAGTTGCACAGGAGAACTCCTTAAGTTGCTGTTATTTTTTTTGTTGTTTTTGTTTGGGGGGGGGGGGGGGGGGGGGGGGGGTAGGGAATTGTCCTCCACCTTTTTAAAAAGTGGACCAAACCAATACAGGGAGTGCTTGCTAGCTTACTTATTGCCAATCCCACATAGACCCAATAATATATGGACAAAGTTTATAGCTT
The DNA here is from genome assembly GCA_028752905.1 of Cladorhizidae sp. MBARI D1340-BT2. Classification (NCBI taxonomy): domain Eukaryota; kingdom Metazoa; phylum Porifera; class Demospongiae; order Poecilosclerida; family Cladorhizidae; species Cladorhizidae sp. MBARI D1340-BT2. The sequence goes on along the minus strand of JAQNBH010000015.1, from coordinate 19,552,924 downwards.
GCTTATTACATTTCACCAGTACCACCACCTAGGAGCTTGCTGGTTAGAGTGGAGTGCAACATGTAGAGATAAGTTGATGGTGATCAAGCAGCAGCTGCAAGTAACAATTTTTAGGGTGGAACTAAGCAGGAAACCCTGTGATTCATGGGTGCCAATTAACATGTATATCCAGTGCATTTATCAACAGATGTGTGGGACTTTTAATCGTTACATTTGTGTTTGAACTTGTATGGCAGTTAATGTATCACAACCTGTTTGTTTTGCACACTCTGGTCAAACTTGTTATGAAGTTTGCTAAAACAAGTGATGTGTCAAATCAACCTAACAGCCTGGACAATTTCTGTATGTCATAAAACATAATTGCTTACATCTGGATGATTATATTGGGAAAAGGGAAAGCAATCTTCCTGTATTGATTTGACCCCTCTTTCAAGTGGTGGACACAACTACCCAAACAATCAAAGCTATATCAGCAGCTTGTTAGCTGCCCAAGTGGTGGCTTCAGCTGACATTGCTCCAAAAAGACTCCCGTGAGCCTTAAGCCCTTTGCTATGGTAGTAAACTGGCAGCACGAAAAACGTAGACAGTGTGGAAAAAACTTGGAAATTTGGATCATCTTTTCTATGTACCTATGTTTCTATCGCTTTTCCCCCAATCACATACATTCATCGAACTTTTAGCATAACAGGACTCCAAAGCATGTCCACGACTATTCTGTTTCTTGATGGCAGAATAAAGTAGTCGATAAGGATGGAGTTGTCGATTATGCAATCAAGCTAACATACATGAACAGAACAAATGATCTGTGCTCATTTCTGCTGTCTGGTTTGTGGAATTCTTGCTGCTGGGCAACTGTTACCAAGTCCTAGGGAGGCTGTTGCTGACTCTCTACCAAAACATCAGCTGTTTGGTCGGTGGTGTTCTCCTGTTTACCAAGTCCTTGGAAGGGTACTGTAGCTGACCCTACATGGGTACAATCAAGTGGCAGCACAAAAGATATGGCGTGTGCTGATTTTTGTGTAGTGGACAATAATAAACTTTTATTTTATTTTATGTTTAACCCCCTGGAGACCCAAAGCTCTGACATGTTGTACCTCCACTATTCAACAATAATATACAGAAACAGCAAAAACAAACAAAAAACAACAACTCAGGATAAGGCAAAGAACTGGGGAGGTGAATGCCCATGCTCACCTCCTTCAGCATCTCTCAGTGGCAATACAGCGGGGACATGCCTTGTCTGTTTTGGGGTCAGTCGGGAGTGAACTTGTTAGCTTTTTAGTTATTTATTTATGTATTTATGTTAATTAGTTATTATTTTGGTATTTTTGTAATTGACTATATAGCATGTGTTAATTAGTTGTTAATGTACTTGGTATGTTATGTTTGCTTCCCCTATAATTAGTAATAAAATTCCAAATTTTTTATAAAAAAGGTTTTATTAACAACTACATTGGACTCGTGAAACAAGACCACACCCAGTTAGAAAAACCTACACCTCTTAAAATCATGTACAGAAGTAATATACTTCCTTTATAATCATTGTATGAAGGCCTCAGTTGTGGTGGTTACATGTGTTTCCTTCTTTTTTAATGGAGCAATCCAATAATGGTCGTGTGTTTAATTCTTGTATAGTTGAAGGGAAGTGGGAATCACTTCCACCTTCCCTATCCATGGTTTGGGACATATCATCATAGGATAACAAAGTAAGTCAGACCAATATAAAGAGTATTCCCTAATGCACATTCACACACATAACTCTGAGATGTGGAACACTGTTGAGCCATTATGTGGAAGTAATTTTGCCGCAATTATAGATTTTTTGTGTTTTTTCCCAATTTTTAATATTGCTTTAGATATTCAGAAGGGTATATTTTTAGTGCCAGAAGACTCCAATTTATGCAATGCGTTGCCATCACTAATCTGTTTCTCAAATGCAGAAAAAGCGGTGAGTTAGGACTGGACTGTATATCCACGGTATCACGTGCTGTATTTATAGGTTTAGCTGTCTTGATTTGGTACCTACTGTCCCAAATTTTGGTGTTACGTCTCACTGTCCCGCTTTTACTTACCATTGTCCCGCTGCAGGCCTTTGTGATAGTCTGCTGCTTTAAAGCTAGACCTAACTTGCCCGCTAGAGGCCCCTTAGAAAGTCAGTGGCTAATCGTGGAAATTTTTGTCTGTGGACTTCTTAGATAGACCACTGCAGCTGCTGTAGCTACAGCCGTGGTTTGCTTTATCACGGCCCATATCGAAAGGAAAATTGTCAGAGACTACCGCACTGAAATGCAAACTGAACAGTAATTGTGACTACTTTGAGCTGGACACTCCAGAGAACATCTTAAAGTAGCTAAAGGTGCCACAATGCAAAACATTAAAATAGTGTGTTTCTCATGAATTCTACCTTTTTAAATTGATACCCCATGTTTGGGTTCAAATTAACCCCCCCCTCCTTTTTTTAAGTATTCCTCTTTGTGCAAATTGGTTGACACCTATATAGCAATGTTGGTTAAAACTGCTCAGTTGATTTACTGACAATCTTATTCTTCTCTGCCGTTAGGTTTATGGAGTTATCCTGTGCAACTGTTACCAAGTCTTGAAGGAGGCTGTAGCTGATCAGCCTGATCCTCTACCAAAGTGGTGACTATAATTAACAAAACAACAACAACAACAAGGTATGGTATGCACTGACTCGCATAGTGTCATACTAGAAGAAACAAGTGTTTAAACTAATTCTGGAGTCTTTCTTGGTCCTTCTCTGCTGTTTGGTTTGTGGAGTGCTCTCATTGAAGGTTGTAAAACAATAAAAACAAACAAGCTAAAACAATTATCAACAAGAACAAGATTTATTTTTGAAGCCAACACTTCAACCAAAATACTTCAGTCTTCATCAGGGCAAATTAAAAAACGAAAACTATGCAACGTATCCATACTTGCTAGCAACATGTTTCATGCACATGTTTCATGAATCATCTGAATAACAGTGTGTATATTGCAAATGAAGATGGGCATGATTTCACATGCATAGCTTGAGGATTGAGCCCCAGCAATCGGGTATATAGTTCCAGCTATATATGCATAGTGCTAACCCATAGGTGTAACTATATACATGGATGTGCAGTGCTTCCTTCATGAGCAATTCCTCCATTTGCTGGCTCCATCAAATCACAGAGTTTTTTCCCCACAAGATTGAGTGGTTTTGGTTCCACTCAATAGCAGACTTATCAAGTTCTCTCCTTTTGCAAGCATCTTTATACTTCTTGATTCAAACAAGAACAATGTATTTGAAGGAGTCATGCATGGGTGTCTAGCATCATATTACAGCAAGTGCTGTAATGAGATTCATAATCCCTATTATCGCCAACACAGAGAAACAAGGTCAGAGAGATATCTAACAACAACTTTCAAGCTTTTCAAGTTTCAACTAAGTATACAGGCAGTATGTGATAGCTCCTTTATAAAGGTTGAGATGCGTTCACTGCATACTTGTGACCTCAACTAATAGACATACGTATATAGGTTGATTAAATAATTGGCACCCCAGGAAAAGCACAAGTGTTAAATCAACCCAACAGCCCTGGACAATTTCTATGTCTAAACAACCTTTTTTTTGTATTTGTTCCCTTGGCTATCATATTACTATAATTATAGCAATGTTCAAACATACGGTGCCAAGCGAAGGCATGTAGCAATGTATGGGTGGAAACCCCAAAATACCATAAGTTATAGAGCAGTTTATATACGCTTAGCACAAAGGCCATTTATTGCTCCATACAATGAAGTTATGTACACACACACTTTCCATAGCCTAGCTCTCCACTCATTTCTTGCTCCTGTTTTCATCCTATTTGGTTTACTTGATTCCATCATTACACTGCATCATCTATTAGCAGTGCAATTAAGTACATGTGCAATACACACATTTGAAAAACGTTTATGGTCTGAGCGATGAACACACGTACCCCTGAGGCAAAAAGTTTTTTATGATTAGTATATGTCTCACTATATGTCTCACTGTATAATTACTTACAGCTATGTCATGCTGTATATATACCAATGGTTTGTTTACGTAGACAACAGCATCCAAAGTGGATTTCATTAAGCATATAAGATCAATTGCTTGAAAACCCTTAGAAAGAAATTTAAACGGAACCCAAATGACTTTGAAGCTGTCCCATCTGAAGTCATTGGTTGAAGAATCCGCTAAATCCGAATATGAATCTAAGCTGGTGCAAGAGTATGCTGGGGAAAAAATTCAGCGTATATTTCTAATAAGTCCACAATTCCACCCACCCACTGTGTATCTTGACTCAAGAAGTGCGACTGCTGATATGGATAGGGCTACTCTATTTAATGAGTTTTTCCACTCTGTCTTTGCACTCGGCTCTAACTCTCATCCTAGCTGCTTGGATGGAAGTTCTATCTCTGATAACCCATTGTGTGACATATCTGTAACTGCTGAAGATGTTTACTGTGTTCTCTCTACTTTGGATGGATCCAAGGCCACTGGGCCTGATGGAATAGGTTCAAAAATACTTCTCTGCAATGCATTGCCACTATGCTCGCCTTTACACCACCTATATTCACTGTGGTATCTCTCAAAGCTGCATACCTACCTCTTGGGGGGTGCACAATATTGCCCCTATTCATAAATCAGGTGATAGAGCCTCTGTCAACGTCCAATCTCCCTGTTGTGTAATGCCTCTCTGGTATACTGGAAAAGCTTATTAGACAAAATCTCAGACCTCGTTTATAAATTTGTAACATCATCACAGTTTGGCTTTAGGCTTTAGGAAAGGCAATTCCACTGTTCAGCAACTGCTTCTGTTCCTCAATGATATTTTCAACGAGAAGGTTTCTACCAATATTATCTACTAGGACTTGTGAAAGCCTTTTGACAGTGTACCTCACGCTAAACTTCTTTGCAAGCTAAAAATGTATGGTATTAGTGGTAAGCTGTTATTGTGTTTCATAGCTTATCTCGCCAACCGTTATAAAAAAGTGACTATACAGCACTCTTCTTCACCTTATTGTCAGTTGTTTCAGGCGTGCCCCAAGGGAGTGTACTCGGTCCTCTCCTTTTTATCTTGTATTATTAATGACATTGTTGATGCATCTGCCACTTGCAAATTTCTCCCATTTGCTGATGACACTAACTGTTATAAGAATATTACCTCGCCAAATGATGTCTTGTGCCTTCAGTCTGCCATTAACTCCATCTACAATTGCGAGTAGAGAATTGCAGTTCAATCCACTAAAGAGCAATGTGATATGGGTAACATTGCAAATGGTGGACACCCATACTATCTTAGTGATAAGGAACTATGTGTCCATGAAAACTGCCGTGATCTGGGTGTAATTCTGGTGAGTAACCTCTCTTGGGATGACGATCACAAGTCCATAAGTGCCAAAGCCTACAGAGCTTTAGGTTTGATTAGACGCACTTTCAGAATGGCCATACCAATCTCTGTCAAGAAAAGCTTACATATCATCTTGGTAAGGTCTCTTCTAACCTACTGTTCGCAAATTTGGCACCCCATCTTATTAAGATCATCAAGTCGTTAGAATTATTATAGTATTAATTAATTCAAATGTTTATTATTATTATTTATTATTATTATTATTATTGTTGTTGTTATTATTATCAATATTATGAATACTATATTATTGAATACTAATAATAATAGCCAAGAAAAAAATGAAACAAGAGAGCAGTTGATGACCTTTTACTATTTGAAACTATACCAATTATACATTTACATGTACTGCTCTTTAAAGAAATGGTAAAGGGTCATCCAAATGGTTGTGTCCTGCTATATATTGTTTCCTTCCTTTATTGAAAAATCCAATTAAAAAATGAAAAAACTTATATATTGTGACTAGTTCATAGTTCATAGTTCATAGTTCATCAGGTAAATTCTTATTTCGATCGTTTTAAAAACATTTTTGCATTTTTGCCTTTTCCATTATTTTTATAGTCTAGCAGCCACCTACAGGAGTTACTAAGTATAACACCAGAACTAACCAATCAGAGATCTTATTATTTACCATCTTATTACCACATGTGCCTTAATACCCATAGACACATGCATTATAAGTAGTTACTAGTATATACTTGTAAACTTCTGAGGAAGCAAGATACAAAAATGTGCAGCTGTTTGCTATATAGAAGTAATCATCTTGTGATAGTAGTTCACACCTTCAATTAACACTTGTAGTTGGTTTCCTCACAAGCTTTACTCTTATGACAATAGTTAACAATACAGAACTGAGCTGAGTTAGCAAGCTGCTGCATATTTTTGTACGAAGAGTTCGTTTTGCTCAGAAGTTTACAATAGTTAATACCACAGACCTTCAACAAAACCATATATATAACTAATTAGCTATGATGCATGTGTCTATGTGAATACATAGGCATGTATGCATACTTGAGTAACAAACATGGTAATAATGTCTATGATTGGTTAGTTCTGAGGTTATACAGAGTAGCTTCTTGTAGGTGGCTATAAACACAAATAGAAAAAAGACAAGTATAAGTTTATGGACATTTATAACTTTTACCGATATTGGTATTCTGCTGAATAGAGAACCAGATTAGTGCTGAATTGAGAAACAGCATTAGACAGTTTGGAGTGTTTTTGGTGGTACTAAAATAAGACATAGCTATTGTTTATGTGCGAAGGGGGGGGGGGAGTAGACAGATATATACACACACAAGACAAAAATGTTTATATACATCAGTCAAAAAAAAAAAGGAATTTACCAATGTGGACCACAAACAGTTACAGTTCTGATGAAGGCTAGAGCATTTAGCCAAAATGTCAAGGAAATTAAGTCGACATTGAGAAGTTGTTATATATCTAACAAAAGTCAATACCAGTAGATTTAAAGATTGAATAAAAACAGTTTTGAATATATTCAGGGACCTTTAATCCCTCTCCCCCCATGCATGATAAATATATTGGGCATGCAAAATAGTGAAGGCATATTTGTCTTCACAGGAATATCTGTCTAATCAACACCTCACTTGTTTGTCGTTTTTGTTCACCCACCATGCCATGCCCGGCCCAGCCAACCTTGTGCTTCATTAATGTGTACACGTGTGACCTTAGTTTGTACACATGTGATCTAGGATAATTAAATAATGGCATAATGCATATTCTGCTTTCAGCTTTTTCTCTCCCTGTGAATTGAAACTCAAGAGTAATTAATAGGCCACACTGGTCCAATTACATCTCATTTCTAATAATGCCTTGCCTTTACTATGCTTTCCAATTACTCCTAGTAGTTCTTCCTATTATTCAAAATTCAGAATGCCTTAGTTCATTCGCATCTGAAACCCTTTACATATTAGCTGCCACTAGACTTTTCCGTGCCTGGACTTGCAAAAATATCTCTGAAATTGTTTGCGACGATAAATTTAGTGCCAATTTGCCATGAAAAAATATCCCACTTGAAAGATTATCCTGGGTCTGGTTTGATTCTCCCATTTACAATGTGTTGTGTGGTAAAAGTTCTTGGCCTATATTCAGTCCATGACGCTGGCCGAGCGTTCATTGCGTTACGTTTGCCGGTTCACAACAACGTTCCGTTCCGCTCACTCGTCGTGTTTACTTATATTGCCAATTGACCTTTTGACTCGAACCGCGCCATTCAGCTAGCAGGAGGATAGCGGTAGAGCAAGGATGTGGGTAAACCCAATATCACTCGCCTTAGGCAGCTTGGATTATAACCATCTCCTACAAGAGATGAGGCTGTCTGACCCGATATTTGAGGATACCTAATTATATAGATCAGTCCATACCTCACCCATCAGAGTCATGACAGCTCTGGCAGAGCTGATATCTCCCCAGGTGAAAGGTTGGCACTCGCTCCGAGATTTCTTGCTACAGGCAACTCACAAGTATAGTGCTAATTTGCTAGTCTCTCCGTCATGAAGTATCCTCATATGATTTTTCAGACTCAACTTTCATAAACACTTTATACCATCGACGAAGAGCAATGCATATATATACTGGAATGAGTCCCTGGAAGGAACAGGGTTCCCCCCCCCCCCCCACCCCCCCCCCCCCCCCCCCCCCCCCCCCCCCCCCACCCCCCCCCCCCCCCCCCCCCCTTTGTTCCTTGTTCATTATATAGTCCAATTATCTTTAGGTATTCATGATCCGCTGCTTCCACAAGAGATACCTTCAGGACTACTTCTCAAGCACAGCTGGAGAAGTCTCCCGGCAATAACTATGTTTTAGCGTACATAAACACAATGCTAATAATAAATTATCTAGTAAATATTTTCAACAATCAACACAAAGCTTAAAATATTTTACATTAATTCACAAATGACGTCCTGTAAAAATGATGACAGATAACGGTGGCCAGCATGAAATAACCAAAGGCCTGCATCATCTTCTTCAGCTCCCTTACATACCGATCCCTCAGCGTCTTCCACTTTTGCAAATGTTCTGAGGTTGCTCCTTCTCCAACCTATCATATCAATGTGGATAATTGTAGTCGCTATTATTTGTAGTTAGGCCATTCTTTATATAGCCAGACCATTCTTACCCGACTTCTGCCACAAACGGGAAGCTCCCTACAACTTAAGCTACTGCCAGCGGCAGAGCCTTCTGATTGGTCCTACGCTGGATTAGAACTTTTTATAGCTTCGTCGCGTTGCGCTGTTGTGTTCACGACGCAACGTCACGCTAGGACGCAAGGCTCGGCCAGCGTCGTGTTGTACCATCATACCGACTACATTGAGACAACTAGCAACATGGTACAAATGTCTCAAATGCAAGCAGTTATGTCCGTAATGCCAATGCTCAGTTATTCATCCACATCATTCCTAATAGGGGAGGCACTGTTGGAATGCATATCTGCATCTTTTTGAGGGGAAGCTGAGTGAGATTCCCTGGAGCGACTCCTGGTGCTGCAATGAGGACTACTGTCATCTTGGTCGACTTTGTCATCATCTATAGCTGGTTGCTCCTCTCCATTGTTCTCTCTGTCTCCAGATCTGCTCCTGCTACGGTCCCTAGAGCGTGAACGATCCCTCGATTGGTCCCTGGTGGCAGATCTGCTTCTGGACCTGCTGCGACTGTGAGATCGACTTTTATCACGAGCATCCCTAGATCTAGATCTAGACCTAGACCTTGAGCGAGACCGGGATCGATCACGTGATCTTGAGCGGTAGTGTCGATCCCTGGAACGACTGCGACTTCGGCTCCGGCTCCTGCCACGAGATCGAGACCTGGTATGACTGAATGAGGCAGGAGAAAAAAATCAAGAAATGTCTTCCTTGAGAGCAGCCCCCCAATTTCCTCAAGTTATATTTATATAGAGAATACCTTCGTCGCCTGCTTCCACGATAGTCTTCAATCAGTTTTATTCTTCGGCCATTCAGCTCAGCTGTATCCAACTTCTTCATTGCATTTTTCATATCATCGTAACTCGCATACTCGACAACACTGTACACATCATGATGAAACTGACATAAACACTAACATTAAAAAATGCTCACCCTTCTCCAACACGTTGCTTATGAGCATCAGCAAACGTAATTTCTCCAGCAGATCTCATGAAATCTTTTAGGTCCTAAAACATCAAATACACATAGTACAAAATACAAAACAACAAAAGTCAATGCTCGAAGACCTCTCCCAGAGAAGTGAGTCCACGATGAGAGAATGCACACACACAGAGCCAGTGCCCTCCGGTTGAAGACAAGCACATGCGATTTAGCTGCTCAGCTCAACCAAGTGAAACCATCGCTACCAGACAACCACAATAGGCAGAGCGCTCTTAAGACTGAGGGAGGGACTTCATGGCAGGCATCAATTAGGACCTCAAAGGAGAAGTAACAGGTTGGTGACCATCACACAAACCCAGGCAGACAGATCGGGCTCCGAATTTGAGAAAAGGTGTGTGTGCATATGTAAAAAAGGGACAAAAAATATAAAATAATAATATAATAAAAATATAATAAAAATTAAAATAATAATAATAATAAAGGGGGGAAAAGGGAGGGGGGGGGGGGGGGGGGGGAAAGAAAAATCAAAATAAATAATAACAAAAGAAAAAATTAATAAATAAAAGATAATAAAAATTAAAAAATAAAAGAAAAATTGACGCGAGCGTCGAGGTGAAGAGGATCATAGGAACACTAGCCACATCAGATCTGAGCGAGCAACACGCCACCACAACCATCGGAGCAGACTTTATTGTTCTACCAGAACAGACCCACTCACTGACAACACAATTGAGAGAGAGAGGGCCATCTGTTTGGCATTTTAGTAGGAGCATGCCTTTATAAAAAGCAAAATGGAAAACTTGAGTCATATTGCTACATAAAAGGTTGGAAGGAGAGTCAAGAATGAAGGACATACAAATACAAAACAAAGTAATCTGCATGCTCACTACCCCCATCCGACTAAGGATGGACGCGGGTTAGAACGCTGGCTTAATAATAGAAATTCAGCTCGAAACTACATGCTACCATCATTAACGTTACAGTAAATGATGCTAGACAATCTGTTTCAAGGAATGGATGTACACAACGAACAACTCGTTTTCTCAGTGCCCTCGTTAATCCATAGCAATAATTAAAGCACAAACTTATTTCTAGCCTAGCAAGCACTCTCCCATAGCCAACCTACTTTCCTGCTAATTAAGATTACAATGAGTATATTTACTATTTGTGGGGACTTGGAGCATATAGACTACAGTATTACAATAGTCATCATACTACAGAACTTACTACTACAATGCTAAGTACACAAATATCAATATCTTCTCACCTGCCAGCTAACACGGCTAGAAATATTTTCCACCAAAATGCGATAGTCCGTTCTAGTTGGTGGACCATACCTAGATTACAAAAGGTACACTAAATGATTATAAAAACATGCACAGCAATCAGAAAAGGGAAGGGGGAGAGACAGGAGAATAAATAAGATGCCTACTTCAATATTATGGTTCACAACTAAGTGTCTTTCCCCATTCCATTTGGCTAGTAAAGTCACATACCCTCTGAATGCACGGTCACGGCTACCACCTCCCCCACTACTACTACCATATCTATCTCCTCCCCCACCACCACCACCTCCACCACCTCCTCCTCCTCCTCCTCCTCCTCCCCCCCCCACCACCACCACCACCACTACCGCCGCCACCACCATATCGACGTCCATAGCCTGAGGAAGTGCCACGACTGTGCTCTACAATCACTCTACAGAACACAAAAGATAAATGCAATATAATTGTAAAGCGAAGGAAGGCACTATGCCTTAGGTGAATGTACATTCACAATATGCAACAATAAATGGCTTCCATGTGTGTACACACTGCAACATCATAATTCTGGAACCAAGTAAAATGAACACCAGCAGATGAAAATAGGAGCAAGAAATAAGCAAAGAGTGTTGTAGAAACAGAGGTGAGCTAGGTAGGATACAAAAAATTAAGCAGGTATGTGTACCTTCAATACATGGAATATACGGCCTCCGTGTATACAAACTTGGCTATTCTCATATTTTTTGTTTCCACTCTTCACCTTGCTTGGCTAGTCGTTTATTGGATAATCATAGCCACAAAACACAACTGAGAATAATAACTTTTTAGTGAAAAAACAACAACAAAGGCTTTTGAGGCTTTGAATGCTTGAAGCATGCAGCTTATAAGTTTTTCACAAAGCTAAAAAAAATTCTAATTAGCACACCTTTCTCCAAGAAGTTCTCTTCCGTTCAGTTCATAAACTGCATCGTCAGCATCTCTGGGGTCATCAAATTCCTGGATCAGCAGACAAACAAAATGGCTGACACTAATCGTACCCAAACCCTTCCAACTCACCACAAAACCAAATCCATTTTTTAAATTGATGTCCTTGATCCTACCAAAACCTCTGAAGAACCTTTCCACGTCCTTCTCCCTAGCATTGTAGCTTAACCGCCCAATATAGATCCTGCTCATCTTCCGACTTGTCCAGCTAAAAGGAAAAAAGGGAACTGTCAGACATTCAGCAAAAACAACACAAAACAACACAAAACACACTTACACCGTCAATATTACAGTTACCAAATCCTAACTGAGCGTCAAAAAGTTGAACTCAACTATAACAAAACAGGAAACGAGGCAGAAAATGGCAGAAAAAACACTTGACTTTTTTCCGCCCCTCCTGCACTCACGTGTCGAAAGTTGCGCATGCGTGTTGGCTCAGTAGCGTCCGATGGTGCGCTCCAAATAATGTTTTCTCTCTCCCTCTAGAGGTGATGGTCCAGCCTGCTCTGTAGCCCGGTCAATAAATATCGTCCTGGGAGACCGTGCAGCTGGATATTATAGCACTTTCCTTTTGAGTAGGAGGACTTGTGGCTCATCATGACTGCTACTGCAGCACCACCCGCTATAGAGACGATAGTTTTGGAGAAGGGTGAAGTAGGTATGTAAAGGTAACTAGCTGGTTCTTATCGACTGGTCTGGCCCCCTCTGCATTCTGTACAGATTATGTGTGGTACTTTATGTGGTACTTTAATCTTCACATGTTGATCTTGTTTGAGCCCCCTGCTAATTAAAATCAGTTACCTTTTTCTTTTTTTGTTTACCTTTTCTGTCAGTGAAAACGAAGAAGGAGTTTAATATTTCATGTCTACATGAATAGACATGAAATGCAACTCTTCTACTGAACCTCCATAGCGTGCAGTTGTGTGTTTCCACATAAGTGTAAATCAACACATATTGCAATCTGATCAGTATAGAGCTGACATAGTCTTATTTGTTTATTTTTATATTATTTATTTTAATAGGGTCAGTGCAAGACTATGCAAGACTACTTTTTAGTCTTGTCCATGTGGCTTTTTCCTTGAGGCATAAAGTGTCTGGAGTTTATGGCTGTGCAGTTCATTTTTGTTGTGGAATTCACAAGCCAATTGTATTCAAGTGGGGTTTTTTTTCAGTAGCATGGTGGCCAGAAAAGTCCACACAGCATATAATGTGTGAGAGTATAGTTTGCTGCAAAGCTAGAAGGGTGGTTTTAGCCAACTTAATTGACAAGATCTTGTTTTTGTACGCCAATGTTTGGACCAAATTCTTTGTTCTTATCAGGCGAATGTAAAAATGGCAATGCAGTACAATTATATTCACTGTCAATGCATTTCACATAAAATGCATGTCATATATGACTTGTCTGAATGCAATCGTCTATAAACACAGTAATATATTAGACATAATGATGGACGTGGTTTCATATGCACAGTCATAAAAGTTAAGAGCTCCAGCCTTATATCTCGATTGATTGAAGTGCTGATCCTTGGGTATTAGAGTGATGTGCAGTGTCTCCTTCACAAGAATTTCCCTTCATTTTCTGGCTCTATCAACGAGGTCTCAATGTCAGGGTCGTTTAGAAATCCGGCATAACTTGAAGATCTCGACTCACCATGGTCAAGGATAAATTGCGATCTACCAAGAACTCAATTGTTGTGTATAGAATTCCTTGCAGCTGTGAGGGATTGTGTATTGGAGAGACGAAGTTGGAGACATGGGATGCGTATAAGAAGGGAGAACTTTGGAGGTCTTGCCATTGCAGAGCATGTTGTAAGCTCTGTTGTAATCACCACCACCCAATCTTGTGGGTATATACATCTGTGATTGATAGAGCCAGCAAACTACTTGTGAAGTTGGCGTTCCACATTCATCTTTCACCTGATGATCAACACTTCAATCGAGGTATAGGACTGAAGCTACCTGATTGCTGGGTCTCAACTCTCTAGACTATGCACATGTGCTTGTCCACCATAGCATTCAGACAAGGCAATGGCCTCACGTGCGTTTATTGTAAAACATGTGAGTGAGTACAGATGCTCGTGTTGTGTCCCATTCAACCTGACGAAGAGCAAAACTTTCAGTCGAAACTTTACAAAATAAAAGACTACCAAGAGTGGACAAAATCTTCGCAAAGTTTTTGGTGCAATTCAGGAACCGGAAAGAAAATTCTGAAGCCAAATAAACGAGAAATGTTAATTAACTTCCATCGTAAATTCAATGATGTATTTCTGAAAATAGGGGGTGGGGGGGGGGGGGGGGGGGATTATGTGGGTTCTGTGTTTTTGAAATGTAGTAAGCATTAATCCAAGTATTGTCCTATTTGCACAAATGCATGATCAATACCCTATAATACGCTAAGGAGCAGGGGGAAATGGTAACAAGAAATGCCCTTTCAAGTCGACTTCAGCAGTACGTTAAGTTTTCCTCGACATTCATAACTTTTCAACACGTTACTTTTACAGACTGCGTGAGAGAGGTCATCATTCATACTCTTGTTTTAGTTTAGACTGCTCAATGCACAAAGCACTGTGTCATTATTGTTGAGCTGTGTGGTCTGGTTTTAAAAGGTAACTTGCTTATAATTGATGTTCCAGAGATTCGAGATTCGCAAATGGTATGGCTAGGTCTGGGCTTAGTCTGCTTCAAGAAAAGAGGCAGACTTACGAAACAAATGCTCACCATGGCAACCCATGACCTTATGTGCGGAATACAGCTGCATACCTCGGTAAATCATTATGATTTAGTCCGGGGGGGGGGGTGTGAGTCTAAAACTGAAAATTGATAAAAAGGCTGACTATCATAGCTGTTGTCATGACTGGCTCTTCCAGCATTTTTTGGGAGGCTCATCGAGCAGTTTATGGAAGTTCTTCTGATGAGGTAGGCTGTACAGGCACGTATGCATGCTGGAGGTCACTCTGAATCGTTTTTGCTCAAGTCAAAGGAGCATGGATGGATTTCTTTCCTGCAAGGTGTGTTGCGGACGTAATGCAACTTGCCGATGACTAGCTTCTGTTTGCTTCTTTACCAAAGTTCAGTTATTGTAGTATAATGAGTTTGGCAAGATTATTCCTGATAACAATTCAAATGTTTTGAAACACACACACACACACACACACCACACAAATTAAGTCCATGGGCAATCATATTTTCTCAAAGCAGTTATGCTGGGCTTTATTGCTTCATTCTGCTCATATATATACAGTCCAGGATCTTTCCCATTTTCATTTTACCGCATTGGTCTCGCTCCACACAACACTTACCTCTCCACATGCTGCCATTCTTTTCAGCCCGTATAATTATCTCTCATGCAGATGCACAACTTCAGACATGGTTTTCCAAGCTGCAACAGTGCATAGAAACAACAACCTTGCATCGAGTCAGATTGTTGCAATGGTGTTTGTATTGTAGGGCTGAACTAATGCTCAGTCTATGGGAGTTGGCTCTCCAATAGGTTGTTGGTTGGTGCCATAGAGAATACTGTGCAGCGGAATACTGTGCAGCGGAACGGTTTTTGTTGAATTTCATACCGAATCCAATACGCAGATAGGTACAGTAAATAACAGCAGAGCCGTGGTGTGGCCCCCACTATGTGCTACATGATCCACGAATGTTTCCTTGCAAGTCCTTCTTTTAGTCGCCCATCTAAGACACATTTTACCCCCTTGAAGATAACCCTTTATTATGATGTCAATATATGTATATGATAATTATGGCGCATCATGGTTATGATCTTTTAAAATTTTCTTACTCTAAGGGCTTGGGTTCAATATTCGTGGAGGTTCAGACAATGTCCACGTTGAAGGTGACGTGGGCGTGTTTGTAACCACCATTAAAATGAATGGAGCTGCAGCTAAGGATGGACGATTGCAACCTGGAGACAAGCTGCTAGAGGTAGGTCAATAGCAACGCTAGTGACAACAATGGCACTGGTATAATATAGAAGCATGTTGTCTGGTCGACAGCTTTGGCTGTCTCTGTGAGAAGATTGACGTGTTGGAATCCTCTGAGGCAGAAGAGAGGAAGCATCGTTGAAGTGTTGTTGTTGCTTTTCTGTCAATTAGTTACTCTGCAGTCCCTTACTTTTATACTGTTGACTCCTCAACAGTGTCTTAAGGCTGGTTCACAAAATGTCGTGAGGCCTTCGGGTCGCAGTTTCCGCCTGTTCGCGTTGCATTGCTTCGAAGTATTGAAATTAAAGTTTCACCCCCAATTACGACCTCCACCCATTAATTAATGCACCTTCAATCTCTAAATGACTTGTGGAATGTAGCCATATGCTAGGAAAGTTCCTCACTGCCTCTATCAACCTTTCCTCCTCTCACTCATCTCTTCCTTAATTTAAGGAGAAGCTTATTCTTTTTTAATTTTTTTATGGTAACACACACCACATGTCGACCGACGTGTCTTGTGGAACTAAAATAGAAATTGAGTCTATTCAAGTGACACACCACATGTCGACCGACGTGTCTTGTGGAACTAAAATAGAAATTGAGTCTATTCAAGTGACACGATGTGACTTCATGTCCACAATATCACAAAGTTGATGCTCCGCTAGTGTGAGCGGCATATTGTGAACTGGCCTTTAGGGTTTAGGGTGTGAAAGCAGTTAGCTGCTACTAATTCCTTGCGTGCCCCTGCAGTGGTTCCCCCCTCCCTCCCAGGCTGCCATAATGCCTACAAGCGCAAACGAGGACATCATTTACAAAATAAATTTTGATAATTGTTTTTTGTTTTGCCATTTGCGCTGAACAATAGATTATTTTTTACATGCAAATGCCCAATAGACTGCCGTGTCATTGTGAAATAGTCAGGAAATTGCTTCTGGTTTGACGTGGTGAGCGAGGAAATAAAGACCTGATGATTGCAGCTGGCATCATTAACCATCTGCTCAAGACCTTGACTGCTGTTCTTGGAAGTTCCTCTGGCCTAGGAGAGCTGCAGAGATACCTTTGCTTACCTGGAGGCGCTCTGGCATTCCTGGATGGCTATCCTTGCTGTAAGTTTTGTTGGTAATCATCGAGTGACATAGCAACGCGTGGAACTGATTCTTATACAAACCGCTTCTTATTGTATTTGAATTCTAATGATGTGAACACTTTGATTACCTTCAGGGTACCTTCTGGGGGGGGAAAATTATGTAATTTCTGAAGCCGCGCAGAAAGTCGACGGTATCGGCTGACCCTTGGCTTAATTTGTGACTTTTACAATTGGACTTTTTTTAAATAACTTTTTCAAACTCTTCATATCAGCTGCAGTTTGGTATTGATGTAAACGAGTTACACAGCACTACACTGCGCTCTGTCTATACCATAACATTAAAAGCAAAGAAGAAATTCATCCAGGTGTCTCTCCTTTCTCAAGAGCGAAGGAATTCATAGTGGTTCCTGGTAAGCATACGTGCTTGTGTAGCCTTCCTCAGCAGAAGGCAGTAAGGCCAGGAAGAACTGGTCCAAAACGCCAGTCACGAGTTAGTTGCAATTGTTCGTAAGCTGTAATATTAACTATTTATTTTTTAATCCGCATGCTTCCCGTCCTGGAAGTAGTTATCCCACTATTTTGTTATGTTTCGGGCATCTACTGGGCATCTGCAGGTAAAAATATATCAGCGTGTATGCTTCCCCCCCGCAAACAGTGTCTGTGTGTAGCACTTGTAGTGGTGATCAATTGGGTTAAAAGTGCTCTATCACAGAAGCACTGATCTTCCATCATTAGTTAGCAAGTGGAGTTGAAGTATTGCTGTGCATGACTATATGCATGCCCCTGGCTTTCTGTCTGCACCGTATATTCACCTTAATTACTCGTATAGGGTTACATGTGGACAACAATCTTAAAAGAAATGCTTTACGCTGATGGCCAACTGTGCAGGAGACATCTTAGAGAGAGCTTCTTGGCTGCACACAGTCGGCTGGTAGCAGAAGGATCCTATGGTAGTGATTCCTTATGTAGCAGGGATGAGTGAAATCAGGAGGGTCTGCAGGAATTTCAACATCAAAGTTGTTTTCAGATCGGAAAGAACTCTTGAGGACACAAAGAGAACTGGCTGCATGGACGGCTGGTAGCAGTCCATAACACAAGAGAACTGGCTGCACAGTCGGCTGGTGGCAGTCCATAAACACAAGAGAACTGGCTGCACAGTCGGCTGGTAGCAGTCCATAAACACAAGAGAACTGGCTGCACAGTCGACTGGTGGCAGTCCATAAACACAAGAGAACTGGCTGCACAGTCGGCTGGTAGCAGTCCATAAACACAAGAGAACTGGCTGCACGGACGGCTGGTAGCAGTCCATAACACAAGAGAACTGGCTGCACAGTCGGCTGGTGGCAGTCCATAAACACAAGAGAACTGGCTGCACAGTCGGCTGGTAGCAGTCCATAAACACAAGAGAACTGGCTGCACAGTCGACTGGTGGCAGTCCATAAACACAAGAGAACTGGCTGCACAGTCGGCTGGTAGCAGTCCATAAACACAAGAGAACTGGCTGCACAGTCGACTGGTGGCAGTCCATAAACACAAGAGAACTGGCTGCACAGTCAGCTGGTAGCAGTCCATAAACACAAGAGAACTGGCTGCACAGTCGGCTGGTGGCAGTCCATAAACACAAGAGAACTGGCTGCATAGTCGACTGGTGGCAGTCCATAAACACAAGAGAACTGGCTGCACAGTCGGCTGGTGGCAGTCCATAAACACAAGAGAACTGGCTGCACAGTCGACTGGTAGCAGTCCATAAACACAAGAGAACTGGCTGCACAGTCGGCTGGTGGCAGTCCATAAACACAAAGAACTGGCTGCACAGTCGGCTGGTGGCAGTCCATAAACACAAGAGAACTGGCTGCACAGTCGGCTGATAGCAGTCCATAAACACAAGAGAACTGGCTGCACAGTCGGCTGGTAGCAGTCCATAAACACAAGAGAACTGGCTGCACAGTCGGCTGGTGGCAGTCCATAAACACAAGAGAACTGGCTGCACATTGAGTCAATATACAGGGAATCAACTGGCTAGTGCATATCAGAGAAAAGATGCTGATTTACATTCAGACATTGCTACTGTAGCTACGGTCCTCAACGGTGCGTGTGAATGCTGATGTGACTGGATCAAAGTAGAAGAAGATAATGGTAAATCAAGAATGTATGCTTACAGGCTAGACAGGTAGCACACAGCAATAGAACTCCAAAAAGTATGGAGATGGAGGTTGTAGTTACAAATGGATATACTGCACTGGCAACATGCTCGAGAAGTTTCTTTGAAGTTTTTTTCCCCTCCCTTCCTTCCCCCTCTCCTTTTTTCTTCTTGTCAGGGCATATGTGCCACACATGCTAGCACAATTATGTGGTCATTGGCTGCCACAATCTTCCTGTAACTAGATACCGTAAACACTGGTTGCTAAGCAGGACTCTTATGGCATACCATTCAACCAGAAATGTTGGTGGAGAATTTAAATTTGATGTGTTAGCAGTCAAAGTCAATAATGGCCACACACACTAATGGCCACACACCAAAAAAAATGCCAACTTTAATAAAGAAAATAAAAGAAGAGACACCTGTTGTTCGCGACCATGTACATGTACATGACCATGTACATGACGACCATACTTTCAATGACTGATAGTGTTGGAGTCGTAAAATATTATGACTGTCAAGGAAGTCTGCAAGAAAATGGGCATTTAGCAGACACTAACCAGCAACACCCATGGATGTGTGGGAGGCATACTGTATTTGGTGTGAGTATCTCGTCTTGAATGTGGCAACTGTACCCTAGGTAATCCCCCACTCATCCTGAAGCTCTTTTTCGAAATTATAAAAAATGTCTTCACTTGTTCCAACCAAAGTAGCATACTCTATGGTGATAACTGATAATGCATTAGTTATCCATTCAAAATCTACAAGTGTGCAGGGCTTGAGGAAAGTCAGAGAACCTTTAACTTTCTATTTTTCAATATGGATGGTGTTATGAAAGCTAGCTTGGGGGAGGGGGGGGGGGTTATCTATCTAGGCATCTGGTTGCTATCTAGGCATCTGGTTGCATCTGGCATCTGATTGCTATCTGGCATCTGGTTGCTATCTAGGCATCTGGCATCTGGTTGCTATCTAGCGCATCTGGTTAGTATCTGGTAGAAAAATAAAACCATAATCTACTTGAGAATCCCCCTTAGATGTATTTAAGCTCTAGGATACCTGTACTACTAGAACAAGACCATATATCCTCAATTAGGAATCCTGCTCCAATTGTAACGCTCAGTCACCCTTCCAATTGTGACCTGGAAACAAATATGTGATAGGCCACACCCATCAATGTATTGGACCACGTGTTATTATTGAGGTGATTTGTAACATTGCATCACAACTAAGTCTGTGGAAGAGATCTAGTGCAGCAAGTCGATGAACAGGATCTCCATTGCAAACTTCAACTTCCAGAGCTGAACAGCAGTATGAAGTGCGGGCAGAAAGTTTGGGATGAACTGAGAGCAGGTGAGCGAGTGGAGGAAACAGAAGGAACAACTAAATGAGCTGTCATCAAAGAAGAGGAGGCTTGGGTGGAAAGTAGCACTTTCTGAGATGGAGGAGGAGGTGTTTGCATGGGTGGGTGGAGTCACTGAGAGTTTGGCTCCAGAGAATAAGGAATAGATCAAACAGAACAAGCGTGTTGTAGATGATAGTGATTAGCCGCAGATCCTAGAGCGTGTTATGTGCTTCTACAAGCTATGTAGCTAGACCCTGAGCTCCACTGTTGACTGATTATACACCTATTGTTGATTACAACTGTAACACTGAGCCACAGCCACAGCCTACACCCACAGCCTGCACCGAGCCACAGCCTACACCCACAGCCTGCACCGAGCCACAGCCTACACCCACAGCCTGCACCGAGCCACAGCCTACACCCACAGCCTGCACCGAGCCACAGCCTACACACACAGCCTGCACCGAGCCACAGCTTGCACCCACAGCCTACACCGAGCCACAGCCTGCACCCACAGCCTACACCGAGCCACAGCCTGCACCCACAGCCTACACCGAGCCACAGCCTGCACCCACAGCCTACACCGAGCCACAGCCTACACCGAGCCCCACAGCCTACACCGAGCCACAGCCTACACCCACAGCCTGCACCCACAGCCTGCACCGTCCTTGCCCTGCAAACGAAGTACAAAACCACGCAATCCACACGGTGGCAAGCTTGGTCTACTGGCAATCAACACATTGCTCAGAGCTCCTCACCTGAGCCAGGCCTGCATAAACCACTCTGCAAAGGTGGAGACAGGACATAGATAATAGTAGCTGCCCTTTCCAATAATAATTGTGGGTAGATGGGGCTGAAACCAGCGGTCCCTATTCAAGTAGCATAGAGCTCATTCAACATAGTTCTCAGCAGTTCATGCAAGGCTATAGCCACCAAGAGCAGCAGTAGCAATAGCAGCTCTGCTATTTGTCTAGCCTTAAAGCTGGTTCAGGTGTCACAACATGACACTCGAACATTGTATCGTATCAAATTGTGCAAGGTTCATGATATAACGATACAGAAGCAATCTTGAACTTCGACCGCAACTCCACCGGCATCAGTGACTATCTGGAGTAACATCACCAGTATACAGCTATGTAACATCACTAGTATACAGCTATGTAACATCACTAGTATACAGCTATGTAACATCACTAGTATACAGCTATGTAACATCACTAGTATACAGCTATGTAACATCACTAGTATACAGCTATGTAACATCACTAGTATACAGCTATGTAGCATCACTAGTATACAGCTATGTAACATCACTAGTATACAGCTATGTAACATCACTAGTATACAGCTATGTAACATCACAAGTATACAGCTATGTAACATCACTAGTATACAGCTATGTAACATCACTAGTATACAGCTATGTAACATCACTAGTATACAGCTATGTAACATCACTAGTATACAGCTATGTAACATCACTAGTATACAGCTATGTAACATCACTAGTATACAGCTATGTAACATCACTAGTATACAGCTATGTAACATCACTAGTATACAGCTATGTAACATCACTAGTATACAGCTATGTAACATCACTAGTATACAGATATGTAACATCACTAGTCTGCAGCTATGTAATATCACTAGTATACAGCTATGTAACATCACTAGTATACAGCTATGTAACATCACTAGTATACAGCTATGTAACATCACTAGTATACAGCTATGTAACATCACTAGTATACAGCTATGTAACATCACTAGTATGCAGCTATGTAACATCACTAGTATACAGCTATGTAACATCACTAGTATACAGCTATGTAACATCACTAGTATACAGCTATGTAACAGCACCAGTATACAGCTATGTAACATCACTAGTATGCAGCTATGTAACATCACTAGTATGCAGCTATGTAACATCACTAGTATACTAACATCACTAGTATACAGCTATGTAACATCACTAGTATACAGCTATGTAACATCACTAGTATGCAGCTGCACCAGCTACAAGCTATCCTCACTACTGAACAAGTTACATAATTAATAACTACATGTAGCTAGGTAGCTAGCTACAGCTTGTAGTAACACAACTACATGTACTAGCTACCCAAGTGATATAGTTTAGATCAGATTGCAAAGCCACTAGCTGCTATATCTACTAGGAAACTACATGTACCAGCTAGATATGAAGCACTTTCATCTTGACCTACCTATTTAGGCAGTCCTCCCTTGTACGTTTTAGCAGATACCTGCCACAAATGCGATAATGTTTACTCAACTAATCAGCTGCTGCTGCAGTTCATCCATCACATGCTAAATTCTAGCCTTTTGATTGGTCCGACTCTCGACATTGGAATAGAACAAGATTCTATTCCATCGTACTGTATCATCATATCGTTGCTGGTTCACAATAATTATGAAGATGTGATAATGACAGGATGATTCGACAATGGCTGAGCATCATTTTGTGGACCAGCCTTGACTCCCAGAGCAAGACCACAGATGATGGATTAGAAGCTAGCTTTGGGGGCTTCCTCAGAGGGTATATTCAGAGGGTATATGCACACACACATACACACTCACACACTGTGCCACGCTTAGAGGGTAAAGAAGAAAGTACACACCTACCGATCAAAGCTACCCATGACAGCCATACTTCCAATGTCTGTATGCTCAATCATAAAATCTTATGATTGTCGACCTCTCCAGCTACTTGGTAAATCTATAGAAAATGGGATTTGGCAGGAACTTTACCAGAAAAACTCTTGTGTAGATCAATGCGCTGGTTCACAGTTTGACTATGAACAATTGTATCGCTCTGTTTTAACTGCATTGTTCACAATATAATCATATAATGTTACATAAGAGAGCTTGAACCTTGGCCTCAGCTCCACTATTAATGGACACCAACTTCAGCTGGAGTATACATATACATTATTGCAGTTGAGGACGAGAAATTATTTTGACTACAGCTATCTTGGAAACTAGAGCAACTAACTAGCTGGCTACACCAGGTAGTAAACTATCGCTACTCAACAAGCTACATCAGCTAGCAAACTATCACTACTCAACAAGCTACATCAGCTAGAAGACTATCACTACTCAACAAGCTACACCAGCTAGCAAACTATCGCTACTCAACAAGCTACATCAGCTAGCAAACTATCACTACTCAACAAGCTACACCAGCTAGCAAACTATCGCTACTCAACAAGCTACATCAGCTAGAAGACTATCACTACTCAACAAGCTACATCAGCTAGCAAACTATCGCTACTCAACAAGCTACATCAGCTAGCAAACTATCGCTACTCAACAAGCTACATCAGCTAGCAAACTATCGCTACTCAACAAGCTACATCAGCTAGCAAACTATCACTACTCAACAAGCTACATCAGCTAGAAGACTATCACTACTCAACAAGCTACACCAGCTAGCAAACTATCGCTACTCAACAAGCTACATCAGCTAGCAAACTATCACTACTCAACAAGCTACACCAGCTAGCAAACTATCGCTACTCAACAAGCTACATCAGCTAGAAGACTATCACTACTCAACAAGCTACATCAGCTAGCAAACTATCACTACTCAACAAGCTACACCAGCTAGAAGACTATCACTACTCAACAAGCTACACCAGCTAGCAAACTATCACTACTCAACAAGCTACATCAGCTAGCAAACTATCACTACTCAACAAGCTACACCAGCTAGCAAACTATCGCTACTCAACAAGCTACATCAGCTAGCAAACTATTACTACTCAACAAGCTACATCAGCTAGCAAACTATCACTACTCAACAAGCTACATCAGCTAGCAAACTATCACTACTCAACAAGCTACACCAGCTAGCAAACTATCGCTACTCAACAAGCTACATCAGCTAGCAAACTATTACTACTCAACAAGCTACATCAGCTAGCAAACTATCACTACTCAACAAGCTACACCAGCTAGAAGACTATCGCTACTCAACAAGCTACATCAGCTAGCAAACTATCACTACTCAACAAGCTACATCAGCTAGCAAACTATCACTACTCAACAAGCTACATCAGCTAGCAAACTATCACTACTCAACAAGCTACATCAGCTAGCAAACTATCGCTACTCAACAAGCTACATCAGCTAGCAAACTATCACTACTCAACAAGCTACATCAGCTAGAAGACTATCGCTACTCAACAAGCTACATCAGCTAGCAAACTATCACTACTCAACAAGCTACATCAGCTAGCAAACTATCACTACTCAACAAGCTACATCAGCTAGAAGACTATCGCTACTCAACAAGCTACATCAGCTAGCAAACTATCACTACTCAACAAGCTACATCAGCTAGCAAACTATCACTACTCAACAAGCTACATCAGCTAGCAAACTATCACTACTCAACAAGCTACATCAGCTAGCAAACTATCACTACTCAACAAGCTACACCGCTTAAGACTAGCTAGCTGCATGCTAGGATGACTATCAAACTACTAGATACCAAACTGCTCTAGTTTGCACTGGTAGCAAAACTACTAACTAGTATGTTTATCAACTAGAATACTACCAGTTGTATATAACCTGACTTGCCACCTATTTCCAGGGCACCACGGCCTTCGCAGCCAGGGGATTCTTCAGAGCTCCAATTGGTTTCTCCTCACCTCCAAACGCCATAATGTTTACTTGAAGCTAGATAGCTGATGGTACAAGTCCATCACATGCTAGATTCTAGCATTCTTATTGGTCAGGTGCCAAACACTCGATACTGGAGCAGAAGTAGATTGTATTCCAGCATATCTTATCGCAGTCAGTTCATAATATCACGTATATACATGCAACATAACACAAAATTATTATTAATTTTTTTCTTGAATAACAACACAACTCCAGTGTATACCTAACAGCAACGAAATCAACACAAACATCCGTCCCATTAACTCTCTAGGAGCTGAACAATAAAATAAAGCGATGCACAAGTTCCCCTGGATTTTATTTCAAGTCACGTGAAAAAAGTAACGACAAGAGTTAGATGCCTTCTTCGTTAATTGTAAGAGTAAAAGGTGCCTTCTTCATCGCTTGCGGGCTCTGTTGGCCAGTGTGAGCTTATAAGAGAGCATGTGCTTGTAGCTTATAAACCAGAGTTGGCCAGTGTGAGCTTATAAGGAGCATGTGCTTATAGCTTATAAACCAGAGTTGGCCAAGTGTGAGCTTATGAGAGAGTATGTGCTTATAGCTTATAAACCAGAGTTGGCTAAGTGTGAGCTTATAAGAGAGCATGTGCTTATACAGAGGCGGAGCGACAGAGATTGGAGTGGTCCGGTTAGAATTAGGATTTTGCTTGGTCTCAAGGTCCAAATAAATGGTGGCGGTGAGGGTGATGGGAGGGATGTATTGGATGAAACTAAATCTCACCATAAAATTAATTTGTATCGAAATCGAAATGAGAGCATTTCAGGACGTTAGCTAGATTCAAAATTCACAACGTTTACAGTTGACTAAAATAACAAAGACCAATCAAAGTTTTGTATTTAAAACATAATATTCAGAGAAACAGAAATTAAAATTTCGCAAATATATGCTGACGTGATTCTTTTTTCTTTTGCACAAATAAATTCATTGTCTATGGCTTTTATGTCCAAATTGTCCGTACTGTCTTGGTGATAATGAAGTACCATCATGTGGTTAAGTCGTGCTTGTGACATGGTGCTCCTCAAATATGTTTTGATCCTTCGAAGGGCACTGAAAGATCTTTCAGAAGTACAATTCGTAGCAGGCATAACAATAAGTAGTTTGAAAGTGCGACAACCCATGTCTATTTGTGTTCTTTGAGCTGGACTAAGAACAAATTTCAGTCCAGAAATTGATGGTTTCTCATCTTCCTTTTTAGCAACATACAACATTCGCAAAGTCTTGAGTTGTGATTGAAGATCATGGAGATCAAGACCTTCACCATAAAAACTACATACAGCAACCAGTTCACTCTCACAGTCTTCACCAGAACATACATGCTTTAAAAAGAAGTTGTTCTACATTTGAGTAAACCTTGAAGCCAGGTTGGTCAAATCTGTCAGTTATGCTTACCATAGCTAAATCCAACACTTCGAAATACTTTTGCTGGAAACTCTGCTTCACCAACTCCTTCTTCATAGCGATGTGGTCTCTTTCGCCTTCTTGGTAGGGTAGCTTCTTCAATGTCCAATTGGACTCGACTCATTTCAATTTTATCCCAAAACAAATCAAAATCTCTATCTGAACGCATCCCTTGAAGAGTCTTAACTGTAAGCATGGCTACCTCATGTCCTTCGACACTAGACATTTCAGGATTTTGCAGGGTCTGACTAAGCCTATCTGTGTGCCTAAGGATCATTTCTGATAACGTCAGGTTGAAGAGAAATGGGAAAGTACCCATTTGACTCGAAACACCCTGAATTCTAGCCTTCATTTCGGTGTCAGTGGTACCTCTGAGTGCCTCTTCCCACAAATTCAGAATATTTTGATAATTTGACATAATGCTGGCTAAAGCACCAGCTCGAACAGTCCACCTTGTGGGACATATTGTTCGAATAGACGACGATTCACTTCCTGTTTCCTCTTTGATTCTACTCAGCATAGCCTCTCGCTTGGGAGAAAACTTAATAAGTTTTACAAGTTCAAAACAGGTATCAAGGCAGTTTTTCATAGCAGCAGACCCTTTAATTGTATCATTTACACTCAAATTAAGGGAGGCTTTTACCATTTCTGGGGTGGTCGACACAACTTGTCATAACTTTTTTATTTATTTCTCAATGCAGGTGAAATTTTATCAAGATGCAGTGTATTGAATGTGCTTTCTTTTGATATGCTCAGATTTTGCATATCTACTACTACCTTGGTGAAGTTATGGATCCCACCTCAGTATCAGGGGCAAATATTCTAACTCATGGCCACTTAGTCCTAACCACTTCCCACTTAGGAAGTGCTTAGAGTGATCATAGAAGTGCAAAGTGAATGGCTAAAAAGATCATTAGCACAACAACTGAATTTTAAGAGAGGTCAACTTGAAGTTCTAAACATGGTATGTATATCCATATGCATACCTCCACCATGGATGGACTTAAACATGTTTTAATCATTCACTTTTTAGAGCAGGGAAAGGACTTTCAAATGATATATTAAAATCTTGTATACATTAAAAAATGAGCAAGTTAGAATATTTCCAGATTCGGAAACAGTGATTTTCAGGAGAAGCCATGAAAAGTGGGTGTGTTTTTGGGGGTATTTTTTTGGTAAAAATCGAAATGACGGTTGCCTGACAGGATGCGCAGATCATGTGATGACAGCACAGGGCTGCGTGGTAACTATGGTAATTGGAAGCTTACTGAGAGCTTCATTTAGAGTCCTTTTCCAGACTTCTATCATGAACGGTTAGGGAGATACGCTTACCTTTGGCAGGAGCGCCGTCTTCAAGATTCAAACGGTATTTTGTATATAGCTTGATAAATGCACAAAAAGGTGCATAACTTCATAATGGAGCATTGAAATACTCTGAAACTTGAAACATAACAACTACATGCATAAAGGTATAGAATAGAGCAATAAAAAAATAAAAATTTAATCATAAAAAAAAATGGTAAAAGCCTCCCTTAAGGGCATGGCCATAGCAGTGTGTAAACACTGCCTTGCTGCATCTTAGCAGCTACACCACCTTTAGCTCCAGCCATTGTGCTGCAGCCATCATAGCACTGACCACGTAACTTAGCAGTGGGTATCTCAAAACGCAAAAGAACATCTTTGATAGATGATATACGATGCTGTCAGCAGTAGTGGAGAGAAGGTTGTACAACCCAAGAAACTCTTCATTAACTTCAAAGTTTTCATCTACCCACCTTATCACCAAAGTAAGTTGCACCTTGTTGGATACATCGGTGGTTTCGTCTGCCATGACAGTTAAAAAGGGGGAATTATGGATGTCACCAAGCAGTTTTCTCAAGATACTATGGGACATTACTTCTAGGAATTCATTCTGGTTCTCATGTGAAGTAAACTTCCTCCAACTACGCTCTAACCATTTACCAAGGTGTGGGTTATCTTCAGCCCTAAGATGAAGCAGCTGGACAAGATTGGAGTTTGCTTCATCATGGCCTCGTAGAGCAAGACCTTGTCTAGCTAAAAAGCGTACACTTGAAATAATGATCCTCAAAATGTCTCTTGCTTCTTGCTTTTCACGTTTGTGAACAGAACTCAAGAGACTTCACCAATTTCGGTAAGGTAATTATTGCCTCCACTGCCTCACTATGTGTTTTCGATTCTCTGTGTTTCTTGAAAGATCTGGTCGCATTCCAATTGCAGTAACCTTTGACGACCTAATAAATATTATAAGAAGAACAGTCATATAAAATGGGATTTAAACGGTTCTACACACTTACAATGGCAGCTGCTGTATTGTGACTGGTTTTGATCCTCTTGGTACTGAAAGCCTTCACACAGGTGTGACAAAAAACTACATCCTGGACCTCATTATAGTATAGAAAAGGCCATGCTGCAAACCAATGATACTTAAAACTACAAGAAGTAGTACTCTTTTTCCCATAATCCCTCTTGGGAAAGCTAAAGATAGAGGGAGGGTGGTGAAGTTGCTCTGGTAGATCAGGTAATGAAGTTATATCCTGGACAGCCAAGTTAGGAACTGTTTGCCACAATGCCATGTGCTACAAACTGAGCAGATGCAATACAGAAGACAAGTCTAGACAGGAAGTCACAGGATATAGCTGCATTCATGGACTCACTGTCATATACATACATGTTATTGTAATACCAATGTGGTTGAACTACTTGGAGTTTGTGTGGTTCAGGACTCAGGAAGGTCAGGATCAAGCCAGTGATAAAAACCAAAGTAGCAAGAGTTCACCAGTTTGGGGTAGAATCCTAGATGTACACATGTACTATAAAGCTAACTATTACCATAAACGAATTAATTTAATGGCCCAAAAAGTGGTCGCTCTGCCAGTGTTATAGCTTATAAACCAGAGTTGGCCAAGTGTGAGCTTATGAGAGAGTATGTGCTTATAGCTTATGAACCAGAGTTGGCCAGTGTGAGCTTATAGGAGAGCACATGCTTATAGCTTATAAACCAGAGTTGGCCAGTGTGAGCTTATTAAGAGATTCTTCATCACTTGAGGGCTCTATCAAGAAAGTAAATGGACCCGACCAGCACGAACTATTGGTTTTACCCCCACAAGCTGTGCCCCAATTGATATTGTGCCAACAACAAGCCCATAGACAGTTTCGTGGAATTTTCCACCAGTTAGCTGATAGCAACGGGTCCCATCCTCTCTATCACATTCGTTTAATACTACTACTACATGCATGTAACATAGTCATGTCTCAGCCACTGGAGTTAAGCGAATATGGCAACATCTAAAGAGAGATTTAATTTGATTTTTCACCTTTGCCCGGTAAGGGTTAATAGCAAGTGTGCTTATCAACCAGTGTTTATGCATATTGCAAGGAGCATTGAACTTCACTATGGTTATGTAACTGGCATATTATATATTTATGAGTGTGGTTTATTGGTTAATAGGACATGACAGATCTCTTGTTCAAAATAGTTGTGCAAATTACCACCGTTAATTCTTTTTGGTGTTTAGATTAATGGAAACGACCTCCGGTGTGTTCTGCATCATAAAGCTGTTGATTACTTCCATTGTGCTGGGAACGTAGTGACTCTTTTAGTGGAAAGAGGAGCAGAACAGAGAATCACTTCAGTGAGTTTATCTTTTATCAGACCAACACCCCCCCCCATGATAGACAGATTGGAGTGCTAGTCAGCTACACGTGTATGAATGTATAGATGGAGTGCACATGTTGTATTACACTATTCAAACTTGATGTTGGTGTAGAGCAAAGATCAGGCTGTTCCGGTGGGCTACGAGGATACCGTGAGTAGTTTTGTTGTTGTTGCGGTTGTGCTTTACCACCATTATATCTTGCTGCAGACCGTAACAACACCAGTTGCCAAGACAAGAAGATCGTGGTTATGGTTGCCCCTCACTATTGTAATTGGTGGCTCTACTGTTGCCCTGTTATACTGGTACTTGCGTAAACGAAGACAATGAACTTATATCTATTACACAAGTACTGCTATAATAAGATTTATCAATTTGCATTGCTGTGATATTTATGCTGGTCCAGTGTTATAATTATTATATTTAGGTCCAGTATTTAGGTCCAGTGTTATATAATATTTAGATCCACGTACCCCAGAGAAGGGGAGAGTCTAAAAATATGAATGTTGATGGAAATAGACTGTCTGTAATTTCCGGTGAAGAGGAAGAAGAGGAAGAGGGTAGTGTACAATCTCTTGCTTTCTTTGGAAGCTGCCTGGTAGAGAATGCTGAGTTGTGCAGTTCCTGGATAAGGGAGTTTCCACTGAATATGTAAGGGGCATAAGCATGACCAACTATATGATCCAAGCTAGTAAGCTTGACATGCATATATGTGCACAACATACAACACGTGTATTTTGCCAAGATTTTATTGGACCAAATATCCCAAGTAAAGGATCACGTCTCGCAATATGCTCTAGCCTCCTCCGACAACAAAACAAGAACAAAAGAGCAACTAGGAAAAAGAGCAAAAATGTTTGTTTGTTTTATTATCAAGCAGCTCTAGTATATACCTGCCAGCATAAACATCCCCAAATAGGAATGTGAAAAATGCTTTTGTATTTTGTAGTAGGAATAATCATGAAAATAGGAAGGGAAAAAATTGAAATCTACATGATACATATATAGCAGAGGTATATACCCACCATACAACTCACATTTTTCCTCTATAGATGTAGTGATCCAATACCCCATGATGGGCTACCCATAGCAGAAGTATCCACTGTACAACTCGCATTTTCCCTCCATAGATAAAGTGATCCCATGGCCCAGAGGTCATCCGTAGCAGGAGCATCCCTCATACAGCTTGTGTTTTCCCACACTATATAACAGATCTAAGTTATATATACCTGTGTGTCAACGGATTTTCCCACAGTATATATAGGATACAGATCTTCCAAGTTATACTCGTCTATGATGGACACTGTCAGCAAATTACTGTTATTGGGGGGGGGGGGGGAACGACAAGGTGTGAATCCTTGACTAATGCTTATGCACCAAGCCAAGCCCACAGCCTAGTGCCTGCCTCATGCACCAGGCCACTCAAGTGCTATATAGCATTTTAGCAAAGGCCCATAGGTGGCAAGAAGACTGACTGACAGCTGAGAAGACCTATAACCTATATCTGCAATAGTCACTGCATAGGTGAGTACTGCGGACGTCACCTACATCGGTTGGCCAAGGCTCAGTCTTCAAAAACGTTGTCATTTGTGGTGTAGGAACTAAGGCTGAACCCTAGGCTCATAGCTCTATATGGGTGCTCTATGATCTCAACGGAGCAGGATACTAAGCGTGCATTTGGTCATGGTTGAGAATCAATACCCCGTTTAGATTATATGGTGAATTTCTGGACAGTCTAGAGTTGTACCCAAGCCAGGGACAATCCACTACTCCCAACTCCAACAGGGTGTCCCAGAGTACCCAATTTCCCAGGATTCACAGGCTTTCCTTGAAATAGTTCGTCCCATGCAAAGAAAACTCATGGAAGAGTTATATAAGTGCTTTAAAAGGTGTACGATTCCAACTCACTTAGCTCAGGAAAGACGGGCCCAATAATGAGTAAGAACAAACTGACCCAATCTTCTGGAGCAAGGAAATTGTGATTCTACAAGTGAACAGTATCTCTGAGGTCCTCAGTGAGTACACTCCCACCTTCTTAAGAGGTATATAAGAGAGGGATCAGCTCGGGCTCCGATGTCAACCACTATGTGGGAGGTCGTACCTACTTCTACCCACAGGTCAAGTGACCTGGTCAAATGGTCACATGACCCAGTCCAAGCATATGACCCTGATTCAATTGGTCGTCACATGATCCTGCCCAGACATACATTGTGTTGTGACTAAGGCCAGAATATGGTCATGTGACTCAAGCTAGACATGTCACATGATCCAGCTAGATGGTGATCATGTAACTTCCTAAACTTGAGTAATCCAGCCTAGACCGTCATGTGACCGGCCAGCCGTCATCACTTGGTCCAGACGCATGTCAGACGTGACTCTACCAGATACATTAAAGTTCTCGTAGGAATTAATTGGAGTCATGGGACATAGTCTCCTGCAGTATATATATAGTGGCTAGTGGATTTGCCTCAAACAACTCCCTGTATCCTATAAAATTCATATTTCTAATTGGAGTACATGGTGTGAGGCATTCTGTGGTGGTGATTCTTGATTCTCCCAAGCAGTTCCATAAGGAATTCTTTTCGAAATATGAATCCTCCATGAACAGAGTGGGGCACTCACTGGAAAAAAATAACGTGGTCAGACGTTCCACCTTCTCTCAGAATGGGATGCTTACCTGTTTCAGTTGTGCTACATAATCATTTTCATCATGTATGCCATCTGTATGATGTATTTAAAATAGTAGGCCGTCACAGACTAAGCCACCGCAGAGATGTGCTTACTGCCTTGGTATACATAGAAACCTGACAATTCGGTCACAGCATGTTAATAACCCCCACCCTTTAGAATCTTATATCTACCCCTGCAGCATCTCCCATAGTTGACTATTCTCTAAGGAATAACTTCAGACTACTGACTATGTTATCCTTTTTAACCCCCCCCCCCCCCCCACACACACACACAATATCAAGCTCTATAAATTTCTATTTGAGTTCATGGACAGGGGAAGTAAGTGGCATCATTTTTTCCCTTCTTTTTCCCAGGTATTTATGAGTGACCATACTTAATTTATCCAAGTGTACATGATCCTCTTACAAGCACCACACAGAGATGATTTTGATTATTTCACCCCCATGGTTATAATTATAGTATCGTACACTTCTGAGGACTGGGAAGGGGAGGGCAAGTGAGTGTAAAAGTGTGGGAATGTGCTATATAGTTGACATGAGTGATAGAAACCTTTTACCAGAGAACACCAGGGGCAGGTATAGAGATTGTGAACTTCTGCATTCACGATTCACATATTGAGTGAATTTTACCTAGCTAGGTTTTTATTTCTTTGATGAGGAACTGATCTCTTATGCTATTCTTAAGGGGGTCCACTATATACCCCCCCCCCCCCCAAAAAAAAAACCACAACTCTCTGCTTCAGAATTTTTATTTGAAATCTTGTATGATGTGTACAGAGACTTACCGGGAATGTGCTATATAGTTGACATGAGTGATAGAAACCTTTTACCAGAGAACACCAGGGGCAGGTATAGAGATTGTGAACTTCTGCATTCACGATTCACATATTGAGTGAATTTTACCTAGCTAGGTTTTTATTTCTTTGATGAGGAACTGATCTCTTATGCTATTCTTAAGGGGGTCCACTATATACCCCCCCCCCCCCCCCCCCCCCCAAAAAAAAACCCACAACTCTCTGCTTCAGAATTTTTATTTGAAATCTTGTATGATGTGTACAGAGACTTACCTTCTAGTGCTGTGCCAACTACCCAGCTACAACTGATCCGGACTTAGTGAACATTTAAGATTTCACGAGAACCGTCATATTTGGAGACTATATAGTTTACTTTGGGATTTCACAACTTACCACAGGGGAAATTACAAAGTATGAAACACAATAAATATAACATTGAGTTTTATTTAAATAGTGTGATCATGGATTTTTAAAACGATTGCAGTTTCTTGGTAGCATTTTCATTGTTTTTTTGTACCTGTTGACATCATATATACCTGGTTAAAATAAAAAACAGAGAATGTCATCTTGTAGCGAGGAAACAGAATCTATATAATTTTTTCTGATTACTCCAAATATGAAGCCCCCCAAAAAACCAACTTTTTCGGGACAGGCATTTTAAGGACTAGTATATATAGTATTTCAATGGTTGAACTGACCATACCATTTAAAAAAACACCAAAAGTGGTATACATATACATACTAGAAAAATCAAGAATAGGGAGGGGAAGTTTGGTCTGTCCCGCTTCCTAGGGGGATGACCAGAATCACTGGTTTGCTTCCCTTGTCGGTCTCCGCGGCCATTGAAACTCCCTATTACGTGAAGCGTCTTCTTCGCAAATCGGGAGTTACTCAAGTTAGTATAAGTCCAGAATGGAGCATCCAAATCTTCTCCAATTTGGAAGGCAGCATCTTGCATGTACTGTCATCATATTTGGGGGGGGGGGGGAAGAAAAGGAAAAAAATTGGGTAGTGGACCCCCTTAAGGGGGGACTATGCGTCAAAACCACATAATAGTTATACCTATTTCTAATTGTCATAACTTTTTTTCTCTTTCGTCTACACAAGTATTTATCATACCAAAGTCTTTATTATTCTGTGTTTGTTTTTATAAAGTGTTAATACCTCTATATACATAATTTTCTCAGAAGATACATGCAGAAACATCGAGGTGACTCCAAGATATTTGTGGCAGACCTAGCTGCCTAACGATTTGAAGTCATTTACTCATAATTGGTGTGTGGCTTGCTAAGGAGTGTCTCAGTGATATCCATGGAGCAAAGTTACCATGTGTTGTCATGTTGATTAGTTACACACTTACAGAGTCTGAAAAACAGATAAAAACTAGAGGTCACCTCTTCTAACCACCATCTCTTGGCAATCCTTGCAGTAAACAAAAATCTGATTCATGCTTATCACAGCGTACTAAAAGAGCTCTAAAATGACATACATAGCCAAAAAAATGAGCAAACTGTTTTAAAGTTATTCTCGCAACAAGAAATATTTCCATTAATTGTGGGAATAAGCATTCCAAGTTTGGAAAACGAAATGTTTGAGTTAGCACTGAAATAACTTGACAAAATATGTTCTTTTACAAGTTTTAGCAATTCCTTGATCTGTTTTTTTTTACTTCCGTGACTCTTGGGTTTTTCTGTGCCTATATCTACATGTAAGAAAGAAAAATATGATGAAAATTGTTAAGGATTCCTTTACAGCTGAATGTTTGTGCATGTCAAAGAAATGTATGATGAAGTAGATCCACCATAACTTTGAAAGAAGCATCCTATGTCTCTAAAACTTTGGAAATAGCAAGTAGATAGATGCAACTTCCACCCACAACAGAGGGTAGTGGGCGGAAGTATTGTCGAGGTGTATTTTTTTACATTATTCTCCCCTTAATGACTGTTGTATTGATCACATTGAAAATGTGCTTTCACGATAGTCGCTATAGATTTTTTTACTTTCTGTTTGAACACTTTCTGTTTGAATACTCATATATACATATATAGTAGTCTGGAAACTTTCAAATTCTGAATAATAATTTAATTTAAGTAATTCTTTTACAGTGAAAATTGGCACAAGTATCAACTCCAGGTCATAAAAAAACTACTCTTGTGCTATCATTTCGCACATTTTATCTGTATGCTTCTAGTGAGCCTTTGAATGCTATCAGTCTGAAGTATGGAGTATGATAGTGTCACCGATAGCATCAATAGAAAGATGATCTCATAGAACAGCAAAAGCAGTCCCACCACCAAAACTGGCAGTCATCTACACTGCCTGTTAATTCAATTTGCTCAAGTTCCTCCATTGCTTAGCTTCTCGGTGTAGAAGGAGCGCATGTCAAGAGTCTCCAATAATTTATGATCTGGAGTGAGGCCAAAGGGATTGGAGAAATTTATTGCCTCATAATTGGAAAAGCAATTACAAAAAAAAAATCACGCTGCCATTAGCACTTCAACTTAGTGCTGGACAAATAGCTAGATGTGAACCTGCCGTATGTGCTATGCAACCAGATTTTCCAACTTCCCAAGTCATTCTATGTAGAAATGCATTCAATTTGCTTACAGACAGGCAGCTCTCACCCATCACTCTCAAAGGTACTTAATACAATCACCTACAGAGATGACATCCAGTTGTTTATAGATGGAGAGACCATGCTTGACCAAGAAGGCACATCACAAGGGAATCCCTAGCCATGTCCTTAAATATATCAAGGATCCTTTTATTAGGTAATCATGGCACACTGACGATGCCAGTGGGAAACTAGAAGACAAAGAGCTGGTGGATAATTTTGGCTGAGCAAAATCAATTATTGATGGATGATGGCATGCAATATCTTGGTACTGCAATTTGAGAACCATACCATTAACACGTACACAAACCGGTGGTTAAGACTGGGGGTCCATTAGATTCTACACACTTCACTCTGTGAACTTTATTATCTTTCTATATATGTGATCTCTTTTAATACTAAAAATGTTGCATGCGTCTTTAGTAACTGGCAGCATGGCTCCTGGATATATAGGAATGTGCTCCATAAACAGCTGGAAATACTAGTGTGGTTACAGGAATCACTGCAATGAGTGCTATATAGGTGTAGGATAAGCAACTTAGCCTGTAGTGGCCTGTTTTCTTTCTACCAATCCACATTTTTAGTGCCAAGGCTTGACCACCTAGTCACATTTTAGCAACTAAAGACCTAATTCGAGGCTTCCTCTTACCACAGATACTAATTTCAATTGCACTTTCCAATTGGGAGGCGCAACTTCAACCATTCAGATTTTGAGCTACCCCCACTTTGCTGTAGTTAACTTATGCATATACAGTAAAGTGAGCACTTTTGAGCTAGATATCAAGTTCATAGAGAGTGTGCAGAATCTTTGGAGCTCCATAGCTATATTCATAACTCCAATTTTTTTTGTAAGTGCTTGTTTTTTGTGGTATCGTTCCCACTTAAAAATAAATCTGAAGGATCTTTTTATTAGGCAACCATGGTGTGCTGACAATGCCACAGCTAGTGGAAAACTACAACTGGTGGCACAAAATCGCTGATCTGGGTCCAAACTATTGTCTAAATGCCACATAATCTTGGCTAATTGAATTTTGACAGAGCAAAATCAATTTTTGAGGGCATTTTCAATACAGTGGATGGCATGAGACATCTTGGAGATGAAATCGGCAAACTCTTCTTCACAGAAGAGTATGCAAGAAAGAAATTGCCACATGGGTGAATGAAATAAAGTGCTTGCCTTCCATTGCAGCTCGGTCACATGCTGGGTATGCGGCTATGGTATATACAAGGGGTTTGAAAGTTTCTTTGATCTGTTATAGCCACTTAAAGATGTGTCCAGGACCCTCCTTCCTCATCGACAGGCCAAAATGAATTCAACAATTTCATGATCAGAAAGCTAAGGGCTCGGCCAGTCTGGTTGGGGACTTGAGAGATCTAGCAGAATAATCAACACAATAACTCTAGTTTTCTACCAGTTTGGCAACAATTCAATCTCAGAACCATTGTTAGACCTCATATTAATATTAAGCCAGTCATACCAATACTCCTCTGAAACTGCACTCAATGAACTCTCACTTGACATAATAGCACTTAAATCACCTTCTCAATAATCAACTTCAATTTTTATTCACTCGACGTTTCGACTAAATGCTCTAGTCTTCACCAGCCATCTAGTCGAAATGTCGAGTGAATAAAAATTGAAATTGATTATTGAGAAGGTGATTTTGCAATTAAAGATAAAGATAAAGTAATTTAACTCTCTCAGAAATTAAGGTATTAGGTTTGGAGCTGATTCTGCAGTTGGGGCATCAAGTTGGCTCCCTACCTTTTCAATTGTGGAACATGCTTTGGCCAACATTCACTTGCTTACAATGATTGGCACCCATCAAATTTAAGACCACACTACATTTGTGGTAAAACCGTTAAGGTTGAGCAAGCTCTGAGCTGTCACAAGGGTGTCTCCCATCAATGCATAATGAGATCAAGGATATCACTGCTGAACCACTCAGCAAAGTATGACACGGTATTGGGATAGCAGAGACGGATCCATAATTTCTGAAGGGGTATATAGTCTATAGCCTGAGATAGGCAGAAAGAGGGGACTGGGCCAAAAGTAGGTAGAAATGGGAAACTGGGCCCAAGATAGGTAGAAAGAGGGAACTGGGCCAAAAATAGGTAGAAATTTGCAAAAGCTAGACGGGATTAGCACACCTCAAAAGTCCAGCTGCGTAAAAAGTCCTGGTGCGTAAAAAGGTCCTGTTGCGTAAAAAAATCCTGGTAAAAAGTCCTGGTGCGTAAAAGTCCTAGTAAAAGTCCTAATGCGTATTAAAACAAACCACACCATTTTAATTGAAGCCACACCCTTTACAAATTAACAGCCAAACAAAAACACGACAAAAAAATAAAATAATAAACTCTTGGTTATCCAACAGTATAACATCCTGTTATCCCACAGATTACAGTAACTTCCTTCTAGGATGTTGAAGTGCAAACAGTTGATTTCTGTGGATCTTCACCATGGCAGACCAGACAATCTTTCCTCCGACATTGTTGAACAGAGGATTTAGAAGCTTGATCTGGCTGTTGGAATGTTTGTTCTTACAAACCATAACAGAAAGTGTACAAGCTATAGTAGGTGACGCCCTTAATGTGGTGATGTTAGGGAAACTATCTTATCACAAGTAAGCAATGTGTCACGCAATGAGTTCACTCTATCTAGTATATAACTTAATGTTAGGGAAACCATCTTCATCACAAGTAAGCAATGCCTCATGCAATGAACTTACTCGTTCTTCCTTTTCAGCTTTCCAATGTCAATATACTCAGTGCTTACTAATGGTGGTGAAGATCTGTTCTAATGTTTGAGAGAGCTCTTGAGCAGAATCAGAACAGCAATATAGAGGGTAAATACTAACAAGTTTAGTTATGAAATCTAGTTTCCATTTGACAAGTAATATGGTCTAACAAAGGTATATACCATCAAAGATTGTTTCTAGTAATTTCTGGTGTGTCTGAGCTGATCAGTTAGCCTTCCAATTACTCTTGGCATATACATATCATAAGATTCACTTTTAAATTAAACTATCTCTGTAAACAAAGTGTGAAATTCTTCATACATATATATTAATTTTAAGCAACTCGAACTCATTTTAAATTTGTTCATATGCACTAATGATATCCAGTACACGATGTAATTTCAGGAAGCACTTGATATAAAAAAGTAGCTTTCTGATGTTTCAGCATTCCAGTTTCAAGTGTATACTATACTTCCAATGTTAGATGGCACAGCTCAAAAATTCAATACCCTTTTTTTCTTCCACAAATCTTTTAGCTTGCTTTTTTTAACCTTCTGCATGGTACAGCTTCAAAAAAAGTTGTTGCTTTGGGTATATAGTAATTGAAAAATTTGGCAATGTCAGAAACTACACCACTTGCATTGCAGGCCTTACTACGCATACATTTAACTGTGTGCTTGACAGTGGGTGCAATATGCTAATGGATCATTGTCTCTTATATGCCCCTGTACCCCACGCCCCTTACCCCTACAGTTAAGAATTGGAATATCCTATGATTCAAGGTGGTGATAGAATTACATTCGCCAAACAATCTCCGTAATTCATTCCTCCACTTCAATGAAGTCTAGAAAATCCTCTCGAATAAGTGATTTGTGCTGTAATATACACATACGTGATAAAGTTAATGAAATTACACCGGTTTGGTCCAGGTCTGCCAGATTTGTTCATACACCACTCAGGCCCATCTGAGATTCAGAGTCAAGCTCTAGAGTAGGCTAGTACTCCTCTCAATCAGGCGGAGTGTCTAAAGTCAAACACAAATATTGCTGAAACAACTATACTATAATTATCTCAGCTAAATCTTATGCTACATGATATTTTCACCATGAACCAAGAGCACTTTGTACAATTGTCTTTTTGAAGCTCACAGCCACTGAACAGGTCAGGATAGCTTTCAGTTGCTGTCTTATGTCTACATATGCTCAGTGGCTTCTCTGACCTCTGCACTGATCAACAACTGACTAAAAACCACAAATGAGAGGTGCACATTTCAACATCTAATTAAGGCCTGTCCACACAGCACCTAAACTGATACGCATACAGTCTTCTACTTGTGCGCGTTGGGTCCAAGAACAAATACGCGTTCAATGCTACCAGCCCGAAATTAACAGTACGAAGCAGCCTACCGAAGTCAGTCAAAATCATACACACTATCTGTAGTTGAGATGGAGTCTGTTTTTACGTCCTTATCTTGCTACAGATGCGAAGGAAATATTTTCTGCAGAGAAGAAAGAGAGCTGAGGGAAAGGCAGAACCAACGAAGGTTACACTGTTGCACGAACTTCAGAAGCCCAGATGCAGGAGTATAAACATAGAAACAGTTCACTAGCTATGTAGTTAGTATAGCTAGCTAGTTTGGCCGCAGGCCACAGATAGTATCAGGTGCCAAATTCAAAGGGGGTGGGGGTCCAAGTATCGTATTTCCTTAAAGCTCTTCGCTCCCTTGAATAGACTGCTCTCTAGCTCCAGTCTTTGGTGAAATATCAAACTGCTCGCGCACCAAAAGTAAATGCCCCTTTACATGGCTCCTGCCCCAGTCCCTATCAGGACAAATGGCCAAACTGCGCAAGTCCTAAGTGAAATATGATGTGTTTACGCCTTCGTATACTTCGTAAAAGTTTTAGGTGTTCGAAATGAATAGACCGCACGCAGTCCATTCGAGGATATACGATACATTGAAACCAGAGTGATCCTGCAAGATGTGAATTGTGCCATTTAGCGCAGGCACTCGTGGATTTGTGTGTTTTGTATAGGTTATCTCAGTAATATACACAAAAATCAATCAAAACTACAGATCTTTTAAACATTCTACGTGAGTGTTGTGAAATAAACCTGCTGACAACTTGTTTGGGCAGATTTTAATCTTGTGATATAGATTCATCAGAGTCAATGCAGCAAGCCTTTCTTCTCCCATGGTTAAACGCAAATGAATCGCAGAGAAGAAAAAGAACATTCAGCTTCACAGCTAGTTTAATAGGAAGTCAGTGTACATCCTATGATGAGTAACTGATGAATATTAGGGTAAACATCAGGATCACACAGTTTCAGGGTGTCAAGAAGGTTTGTTGGGATGTTTTCTACTGGAACATTACACCATCTTTGATACCAATCTTTAATTTAAATGAAGCAGGATGGGAAAGATCACTTTCCCACAAGAACAGGTCACTCAGTGTCTCTTCAAAGTTAACTTGCTGTTGACATGAATGCATATATGCTGGTAAAATCTTGAAAAGTTTGATTCCAACTTGATTTTCATCACCAATTTCAAATCGGCGACTAAACTCTGATATATAGCAAGTTATCAACAAATTTCACAGTGTAATTACTCGTGTAATAATCAAGAGCAGTTGAAGCTGAATTGTTGGCTCTGTGTATTTGTCTGCCTACAAATCTGGGCATACTCAAATAATTTCTGAAACTTTATTGGCTTATTCAAACCATTCTTTGTGCTCCTTCTCTATGTTTCTTCTCAGAGACTCAATTTTTTCCTTTGTATCCTTTATCATGTTGTATGCTACTAAAACATCACTGTCTCTCTTCTGTAATTTGACAGTCATGCCTCAAGGCAATTTTTCACTATAAAAGCCATAATGAATTGTGATTTTCTTATTATTGAATAAAGGCCCTCAGCATTGACTTTGGTATCTTTATCCCGGTTCCATTTTTCACTTGTGGGATCATTAGGTGTCACAAAAGCTAATTCAGGAAAAAGATGAGGAGAACAAATACTCTGAAAGCAAATATTGAGATACTTGTATATACATCTCTAGAAATGTTTCAAAGCAAGTGTGTCTTTCCACCCATCGAGTTTTACACAAGCCATTTAAATGCTTCTTCTTTGTACTTGCATATGAACTTCTAACACTAGTTCCAAGAATTTTTGCCTCTTAGGTTAATTTAAAAAAGAAGAGAATTTATCACATCAATCATGTTTCTTACCTCAGGAATTTTTTAACTTGCCAAATTGAGAACATGACTTCGACAATGAGCTAATGGTGCTGATAACGAATGTGAGCTTGAACACCTGAAATATTTGAAGACATTGCTGAAGCATCATCATAAGCTTGACCTCTGGCTTTTGATATATCAATATTGTGAGTGCTCAGACTTATTTTATTGCAG
The DNA here is from genome assembly GCA_028752905.1 of Cladorhizidae sp. MBARI D1340-BT2. Classification (NCBI taxonomy): domain Eukaryota; kingdom Metazoa; phylum Porifera; class Demospongiae; order Poecilosclerida; family Cladorhizidae; species Cladorhizidae sp. MBARI D1340-BT2. The sequence continues at coordinate 19,510,643 of JAQNBH010000015.1, read as the reverse complement.
CCAATCCTGTTGTTCTCATAAGATATGAAGAATCAAAGAAAACTTCTTGTATTGAAGGTTGTGCTGGTATTTTATCGTCCCAAGACACAAAATATAAACAAAGAGACAAGTTATTGGAATGGCTCTCAGTGACTTCATCTCCAATAATTGAGAAGAAAGTACCTTTTTTTAAATTGGAGACGTGATCTCTTCACGGATAATATCACCAATAATTGACTGCATCAGCTGGGTTGTTAGAGGATAAGATGAGATGTGGGATAGTTAGGGATGAGAGGTGTATAATGTGTGATAGTGGAGCAGGGGAGGATGTGGAACATTTCTTGGTGACATGCGGGGAATTTGAGAGGGATCGGCTGGTTCTGATAGATGAGGAACGCAGAATTGCAGGGGCAAGACAGTGGATGGATGAATTAAGAAGAGTGAGTAAGGATGGAAAGGTGGCATTGCTTTTGGGGAAAGATGTGGAGGGAGTAAGTGATGCAGTGATGGAGGAGGTGGGTGAGTGTGTTATGTATTGGGTAGGGAAGTGGTGGCAGAGGAGAAAAGAACTGTTGTATGGTGAGCTGAGGAATGATCTTTGGTCCACTCCTGTCCCCCCCTTCCTGAGCAGCGGGACACTCGTAACTTAATATTGTGGATAATTTTATTAATTAAATACTGTTGACTTCTTTTTTAAATATAGATTGTTATTAGGTTAGTTACTAAATAGTTTCACACTGTGCTGTATTATATATGTGAGGCCTTAACAGGCTCAGCAATAGCAACATTAAATCATAGAAATGACCTTGTTTTTGTCAAAAACATAGCATTCTTTTCCCCACACTGAAGATGATTTCAAAGATCATCAACATAGTCTGCCAAAAGCTGAACAAGTGCACTACAATGACTATGGAATTCTAATCTATCACAATGGCCCTGCAAAGCAATATTCTGTGTCCCACAATAGAGTACAGCTTTCACCACAGACGAAAGAACCTTTACATTGGTTTCATACTGCTTTTTTTTTTGCTTGTTCTGAAAAAAGGGGACCCCCCCTTGGATAGTATTCATTCAAACTAGCTCCGAAGTCCATCGCGAAGAAGCGAGTGAATGATACGGGCGTAGTTCGAGGTGGGCGAGGTCAATGCTCATTCAAATACAGTGTGGACGCGACCATTTGACTAGGACCAGTCTTTTAGTAATCAACACCTACGGCTCCTAAAAGGAGTAAGGATCAGCTCCTGTGTCACGTGCCTAATCTAGTGGCGAAGAAGTAAAGATTATCTCGTGTCTAGTTAGAGTGGGCCGGATGAACTTTGAACTCTGTACGCCTATATGTCAAGTAACAAAAGAAGTTGGTGGCGGTAGGTTTGCAGAGAAAATCCTGTCAAATAAAGAACCCTTTTCAATATGATCAGCAACAAGAGTAAGGCAGAACACCATTTTATTTACCAAACTTTTGTGAGCTTATTCGTTTATGTGGCGTGCATTATATAAAATATTGTCTGACTAGTGTTTAGTTGGACTCAGTTCTTCAGGGAAGCTGGTATTCCTTTGCCTATGGCTAAAAGGTATGCTGATATTTACTCATTGTGTATCAGAGACTCATTCTCTTACATTGCATCCAATTTAGGTATTCTTTGTCCTTTGATGATAATCGTATCTCAAGAGATATGCTGGTGGATTTGAGCAAGGTATTTCATATAGTATGGTTGGACTTTTGTAATAGTATCATGCTTGTCTTAGGAAATCCTTACAGAAATGGGTATCACTGCGATGGGTGACATCATAAATATTCTAAAACATGCTAAAAGTATACACACTCAGGTAAGCTTACTAAAATATGATGGCCTTATGTCCTCTAATAGAGACCATTGTAATTATCCTCTGATAAGAGGCCATTGTAATTATCCTCTAATAGAGACCATGTTATCATCCTCTAATAGAGACCATTGTAATCATTCTCTAATTAATCATCCTCTAATAGAGACCATTGTAATTATCCTCTAATAGAGGTCATCTAATAGAGGTCATTGTAATCATCCTCTAATAGAGACCATTGTAATTATCCTTTGATAGAGACCATGTAATCATCCTCTAATAGAGGCCATTGTGATCATCCTCTAATAGAGGCCATTGTAATTATCCTCTGATAGAGACCATGTAATCATCCTCTAATAGAGGCCATTGTAATCATCCTCTAATAGAGACCATTGTAATTATCCTCTAATAGAGGTCATCTAATAGAGGCCATTGTAATCATCCTCTAATAGAGACCATTGTAATTATCCTTTGATAGAGACCATGTAATCATCCTCTAATAGAGGCCATTGTGATCATCCTCTAATAGAGACCATTGTAATTATCCTCTAATATAGGCCATTGTAATCATCCTCTAATAGAGACCATTGTAATTATCCTCTAATAGCAATTGCCCCTCTAATTGTAACTGCAGCTCAGTCTCAACTAAGAACCACTGCTCTTATTATAATTGCAGAACTGCCCCCTTTGATTGTGATTGCCCTTGGATTGTGATTGCCCTTGCAGCTGTAACCAAATCAGATTTGTAGATATAACTTTTTTTTTAAATACAAGAAGCTTTAGTATAATTATATATACTAGAGATTTTTCTAGATATAAAAAACAACAACTGTGGTTCTAACTTTAGAGCTCCATAGATTCTGCACACTTCACTCTATTAACTTGATATATAGCGCAAAAGATGGTCTCTCTGTGTGCTCTCTTTTAATATTAAAAAATGTTGCGTTGGTATAATTATGCCTGAGTTACTGCAGCTAGAGTGGGGGTACCTCAACATCTGAGTGCCTGATTTTGCAGCAGTTATGGCTGTGCTAGACAGCTGAAATTAGTATCTGTGGCAACCCGACTCTGTTTTCATAGGCACTAAATTTGAGTAAGTGATGAGGTGTGGGCAAAGAATTCCTACCCATCTGACAACTTGGTGTGCACTTGACCAATTCCTCAAGTTTTAGCACCTAATGTCATAGTGAAGGGCCTCGTCTTGCCACAGATAGCAATTTCAGCTGTCTAGCACTTTTCAATCAGAAGCCACAACTGTTGCTGAACCAGGCACTCATATTTTGAGGAAACCCAACTTTAGCTGCAGTAACTCTGGCAAAGTTTACCAGCCTAACATTTTTAGTATCAATAAAGAGCACATAGAGAGACCATCTTTTGAGCTGTATATCAAGTTGATAAAGTAACTATGCAGACCCTATGGAACTCTAAAGTCGTAACCACCAACAAAAAAAGTTTTGTTGTTGTAAAGTGCATTTCTTACCAGAAACCCTCTTAACTTTTTGTTGTTGTTGTTCTTTGCAAATAGTTTTGGTATCAGAAGATAGCTGTCTCAAGACAATATGCACTTATTAGAGGATATACTTCTTGTCGTTACTAACTAGCCTTGATAAGGTATATTACCACTAACTTACCACTAACTAGCCTTGATAAAGGATATCAACACAACTAGCCTTGATAAAGTATATCAACACTAACTAGCCTTGATAAAGTATATCACCACTAACTAGCCTTGATAAGAATTTATTCAATATTTAATGGCTAGCTATCTCCTTAACCCTTCCACCGCTGGATTTACACAGCACTTTATTTAAATAGTGACGTTATTTTACATAATATTTTATATTCAACCAGGAGTGCACAAATGTCCCTAGCAACCATGGTTGATGTTATAGCATTGGTGTTGACAAACATTGTGGTCAACTGTAGGTTGCCTAGCAACTGACCACATACGATGAATATCATTATAACATTTGATTGTTTGTTTTGATTGTATTTTTAGGCAGAATATGGACAGAGATTACATCATGATGTAAATATAATAAAATGACAGTGTCATATTTTACTAGGGCAGATAATTAGAAACCATAGCTAACAAACTACCTACTAGCTTTATATTATTATAGCTATATAGATGGATAGCTAGTACCCGCGAAGTACCCAGGTAAATGCTATTTTTTATACAAGTCAGAAAAAAAGCAGTAATGCCTAAAGGATCTTACATGTGTATGGCTATTTATTTTCCTGGGACATCTTGTTCCTGTTCTTCACCATCGTCAGTCTCAAGACCTGGATCCCTACGCAAATCAGCGCTACTATCTCTGGACTGGCAAAAAAAGGTTCTGAATCTACGATGTCATTCAGAGTTGCTAGCTCTTCAGGATCTCTAGTCTGTTCTCCGTGGTAGGCCCTTCTCCTTCCTCATCACTGCTTTCAACCTCAGACAGACCGAATTCGTCGTCATCCAGCATTGCCAAAACATCGTCCAATTTAGTCTAGAAGCCATTTTTTAATCGATCAGCTGAATTTGACGTCACGAATACCTTGGTTACCTAGGCACCATACGTCAGCTATTTTAATTCCAGCTCTAGCAAAGCAAGGGACACCCCCAGGTATATTTAGCACATGCGTAGCTAAAACTAACGATTTTATATATTTGTTTTTGTCGCGGTCATTTACAACTCCGCCATATGGCGGATACGGCGGTGAAACGGTTAATCAGCTTTTGATGTGTGTGTTTTTTGCCAGCGTTCCAAGCAAATGCTTCCATCTTCATTCAATGACTTTCTTGATAATTTAAATTAATAACTGAGTGTTCGTTGAGAATATGGAAAATACTGTAGATTATACTTTGGCATTTAGTGTTTTTTTGCCAACGTTCCAAGCAAATGTCAAAGATCGAAGCGTCGGCAAAGAACAACAAGAAAAGCTGATTTAAAAAAATTCAAAAACAGCATATCCTGTCTTTTTCATGGCGTCAGCTGAAGATTGCTCACGAGCAGCCAAAAGCTACATTGCACTAGGTCTAAGTCGACAACATAACTACAGCTAAGGAACCCTGTCCAGGAGGCCTCGTTTCAAAGGCCGAGGACTTCGGAGTGTTTTTTTGATAGGCATAGGTACCTGTGCAGCTTTCCTCAATAGGAGAACTTAAGAATCATCAGAGGGAAAAAAGATTGTTGTACTCATCCTCTTGATCAGAACTTTGACGTAGTAATTGCTGCCCTTTCAATTACAACTGTCCGCCCTATAATAATTGCAGGGGATTGAGCTGAAATAATTAGTAACCATGGTTCATATTAGAGAATATACAGCGGTTATATACTCTTCTATGGTTGATCGCTTTTAGTTTTTATATTAATTTTTCCCTTCCATTCAGGATACGAAGAAAAGAGAAAAAGAAGGTATAATCGCCACCAGTGTATTTTCTAATAAGTGCCCACCGACACATTCTCCTCACTCGACCACCTCTGGTCAGGGAGCTGCCGCTGTGTCGACCACCAGTTCCACCAACGTTATTAAGAAGAGAGGTAAGTTTGTGATTAATTGTCTCCTTGAATGTTATGAGCCAGTAGGTGCAGTTACCAAAGCAGGGTTTCATACAGGGGGGAAGCCCTGGGATATCCCCCCCCAAACCCCCCCCCCCCCCCCCCCCCCCCAAGAATTTTCACAATAAACATTTATATTAATGAAATTTCTTATGTAATACATTACAGTAATGGGAGGGAACGTAGAAGCAATAGCAAATTCAAAGATGATCAACAGTAATAAAATTATAATAATTATGCATGAACAATTTATTAACAAAATTAATATATAAGCGAAGATATACAATAATGTATGGTGAAAATTACAATACAGTGAGTTCAGTAGTACTAAATTAAAGTAAAATGCGTCTATTTTTCTGTTTAAAATGTCGAGAATTGCATTAAAGTCCACATCGGTCAATGGAGGACCCTCTATACTAATTTTCATTAAATGTTCTAGGTTCGAGTCAGATAGACGACTGCGTAGGCGAGTCGTAGGCGAGTTTTAATCAACTTCATTTGACTAAAGGAACGCTCTACTGTTGCTGTGCCAACAGGAAGTGCCATTGTAATGTTCAATAGCTTCCATGTCTCACGGAAAATTCCTCCGTACGTATGTGACTTGTTCATCTACGTATGTGACTTGTTCATCTCATCCAGGATTTCTTGCATGCTAGGAGATACCGACTCTTCTTTACGTTCCATTATTGCCTTTTTCTCCGCTAGCAAAGCCAGTCTAAATATCTTCCACTCTGAAAGAAGCTCATCGCCATCAAGCAATGGAGGTGAGGTGTAAGTCATCTCAACCGCTGCTTCTTTTCCATAGAACTCGGCAAGAATCTTGATTTGCTCGCTGCTGTATGATGGTAAGGATGCTTCCGGGGGTAGTAGGGAGGGACTGAATATGGACACGGCAGTAACAATCTTCACGGCTTTATCAGTAAATCGACTCTTAATATTTAGAAGAAGGGAATCGACGTATGGAATTGCAACTAGAGTTCGATACTCGGCTGTGGTTGTGATAGAAGACCAACGGCTTCGTGCAGATCCATGTGTGCAGAGTGTTATATCCTGTTTTTCCTTCAACAGAGATATTTCAGACTCGACTGAACCCAACCACTCACTTCTTTCGTCCTTTAGATGCTCGAGTTGATCCGTCGTGATTTTCAGAAGTACCGGTAACCTGCTCAACAAGCATTAATTTTTATTTTTTGGGGGGTGGGGGCGGGATAATAGAAAACTAGTGCACATCAGAAACCACCTACTGCTTGGGTGGTATTGGAATGACGTTGCTTCAATCTCCACCGAGTATGATATAAGACAAAAAAATTGAAAACAAATATTTTTGACCTGTCAAAAAAGAAGGGGAGGGGGGGGGGGGCGGGGGTTATTAATTGACCTGTGTAAACCACTTGTATTTATAGTGAAAAGCAAATATAATATGTACACTTAATTTTTATAGTCATTATATTAATAGGTAAAGGGTCTTTTAAATGTTTTTGGTCTACACTGTTAAGTTCTCGCTTCATTTCTAGTCGAGTCACTATACACCAACTCCTCCATTGATGTCGTGGTTAGGCTCACGAAAAGGGCATCTTTAACTGAACCGATGTAAGTGAAAATGATTTTACCATAGACACAAATGCTAGCAATGGATGCTGAGCATTGAGTGGCGAGCAAAGGAAAATGGAGCTAGGGTGTGTTGATGATCGGAGTAACCACGTCCACCATCATTTCCTGTGAGCCACTCTCACCTGCCTGTTGTTGGTCCTATTTCAACAGGTTGGCTATTTGGTAAGGGATGAGCATCAGCTATTGACCGTGCAGACCATTGGGTTAGCCTGGCTGCTTGTCCCAGGCTGCTTGTCCGAGGCTGCTTGTCCCAGGCTGCTTGTCCCAGGCTGCTTGTCCCAGGCTGCTTGTCCCAGGCTGCTTGTCCCAGGCTGCTTGTCCCAGGCTGCTTGTCCCAGGCTGCTTGTCCCAGGCTGCTTGTCCCAGGCTGCTTGTCCCAGGCTGCTTGTCCCAGGCTGCTTGTCCCAGGCTGCTTGTCCCAGGCTGCTTGTCCCAGGCTATATCAGTATAGTGCTCTTTCAACTTAGCGCTGGTGTTTTGTGTAAAAAGCTAAAACTAGTTGTTGGTCTAATCTTACTCGACAATGGTGTTATGAAAGTTAAGAGGGACCTAAAGGTGATAATTGAAAGGACTTAAAATAACTTGTGGTTATGACTTTGGAGCTCCATATATTCTGCACACTTCACTGTAAGATATTCACGAATAGTTCAAAAGATAGGTCTCGCTGTGTGTTCTCTTTGGATATTAAAACATTGCACAGGTATAACCATGCCAAAGTTATCTGCAGCCAAAGTGGGGGTCCTCAAAATCTCACTGCCTGAATTTGCAACTCCTGATTGGAAAATACTGGACAGCCGAGATTAGTATCTGTGGCAAGAGGAAGCGCTTCTCTACGGGATGTGTGTACTCATCGGCAGTAAAACATGACTAGTTAGTCAAGTGTGGGCACTAACTAGCACCTTCCAATCTGGAGCCACACATGTTGCAAATTCAGTCGCTCAGATTTTGAGGTACTCCCACTTTAGCTGCAGTAACTGGCGTAGTCATACCTGAGCAATATTTTTAGTAGCCAAAGAGAGCACACAGAGGGATGAGCTGTGTATATACCAAACACAGTGCCGTGTGCAGGACCTATGGAGCTCCGAAGTCGTGACCACAAGGTTAAAAAGGAGGGCTGCTTTAAGTCCTCCTTAAATGAAACATTTTCGTCTTGTTTCTATCTGGTCCACTTATGAGAAGTTACTAGCATAGGTCCAGGAACTAAGCAATCGTAGATGTTCTTGACAGCATTTGTTATTGAAGTACACGCATGTGTCTGTGTAAATATATTTACACCTGGATCATAGGTACCATTATGTCCTCGATTCCTAATCGCCCCTTCAGTTGTTACAGCCCCTCCAATTGTAACCGTGGCAGCAAATATGTAAGGCTCCACCCATCAATTAGTTAGACCGTGCCTTGTTTAGTGTACTTGTTTTAGTGTACTATCTGCCTTGTTTAGTGTACTTGTTTCTAAAGTGTACTATCTGCCTTGTTTAGTGTACTATCTGCCTTGTTTAGTGTACTTGTTTAGTGTACTATCGAGGGATATAATGCAAACATCATTCAAACACGAACAAGATAGTGGCAGAAATCCAGTGCAGCAGGTCGATGAGAGGGACTGGAACTGCAGCTTTAAAACGTCAAGCACTTCAATTGGCAGAGCTGAGCAACCTGAAGTGCACACCGACAGGGGATGAACGAGAGGCAGGTGGGTGGTGGACGGAAAGGAGCTCTTCCTGAGACGGAGGAGGAGGTGTGGCATGGGTGGAGTCACTGGGAGTTGAACACTGAAGGTTGCTCCATGGATGAAGGAGACGAAGACTGGATAGAACGGAACAAACTTCTTGTAGAAGGTAGCGATTAGCCATAGGTCCTAGAGCGAGTTATGCGCTCTAAATCCAAGTTGGCTACGTAGCTAGACTGCTGAGCTAGGCCATTGACTTGTGAACTGGGTGGACTCAACTGCAGTTCCGCGCCAAATCCAGCACCGTCCTCGCCCAGCACAACGACTCCGCATAGAACGTGCAAGTTCTGCAGGCTTGTGAAGCCACGCCCTGCCAACACACGCCTCGGCTGGCACTGGCTACATTCACTCGGTAAAGGTGGAGCTAATGGGGCACTTAGATAATAACAGCAGGTATATAGAGGAACCACAGTTCCTATTCAACAGTATGCAGTACTACCTGGTTCTGTTGTAGGTCAGTGCTGTTAACTATTGTCACAAGATTACAACTTCTGAGGATCATCACTTCCTGGTAGCAAAGACACGCAGCTGCTTGCTGACTTGACTGAGGTAGATTCGGCGTTGCACGTACACAGGTGTGTTTATTGTGCGGACGATCTTTTACCTGTTCTCGGGAAGTGCCCTTCCAACAACTCTCGAACACAACCCAATGCCTGTTCAGGTCGGAGGATGCACAGTAGGCCCAACACTCTTCCCAGTATATATACATGCATTGTGCTGACACAGCCATTTGTTGAGCCGGCAAGAACAAACGACTTAATTAATCCCCCACTTGGTGGGCTTGTCTTTCAGTCCTGCTTTATGGCGCGCCTCCCTTTGAAGGGGATCGTGTCTTCATCAATAGCAACCTGCTGGTGAAGATTATTCCTGGGAAAATGTATGCACTAACAAGTCAACAAGCAGTCGGGATGGGAGGAGGTATGCTAACTGACTATCAGCAAGATGGGGGGAAAGGAATATTTGGGAAAACCTGTTTGGGAACATAATACAGGTAATTCCAGGGGTTTCCAGGGGTCTCCAAATGCACATCTAAAGATTACTAATACATGGATATTCTAGTAAACTTCATGATGTCATGTAAATCAGCATGCCCAGGAATGCCTTCACTTCGTCCTTGGTAACAACAGACCAAGGACGAGGTCATGCAGTAATAACACTCGTATCTGCATAGCTGTTTGTTTCTAAGAGATTGCACACGTCATCAGTGAAGAACTGGAAGAATAGGCTACGCTGAGCAAGGAGAGGTTGGACCAGGGGTCAAGGTATAACTGTACCTAGTATGGGTCGCTTCTTTCTTTGTCCAGTTGCCGACCAGAGAGGCCAACGAGCTAGCCGAGGTTTCCAAACCAACTTTAGAAAGGCCAGCTGTAGAAGCCTCAGTACAGCCAACAGGAGAAGCCTCAGTACAGCCACCAGGAGAAGCCTCAGTACAGCCACCAGGAGAAGCCTCAGTACAGCCAACAGGAGAAGCCTCAGTACAGCCACCAGGAGTAGGCAATGCTCCTCCACCACCTCAACTGCATCGAGGCCGACGACCTGACCACATTGCTGGCCACCACTTCCTTAGTAGGAAGGAGACTACTATGTGAAGTAGTCGATGCACCTCGACTTCCCTGGCTGTGCCGAGGGAAACCATGCTCCTTAGTGAGAGTGGTAGCAGGCTATGGCAAGTGCTTGATGATAGGAGCGATGCATACTATACGTTACAGCAGCTCCGTTAGTTGCTGTACCCTCGACTGGTACACCCAGTGCTACTACCAGAGAAGATAGCAAGGGAGATGTAGGAGTGAGAGCAACTGGAGAGGTACTGGCTGGAGGAGTGGCTAGGGAGCGAGAAGTAGCCACAATTGTTGGAGTTGTTGGAGCTGAAGGACTCTCATTAGTCTCGTCATCGCACATCAAATCTGATATCATATAACACAGTGAACATTTCACTAACTCGAATTTGAATTCACCACCAAATTTACACTCGAATCTCTTTATTCACAGGCCAATATAGCAGCTAGATACTTTTAAAAACCTGGAAAGCTGTCTTCCCTGGGAAGCCCGATGCATGCTAGCTGTACCAGGATGACATGCCAACCTTGATGAAGTACTTTCAGCCCTTACAGTACAAACTTGGTGAAACAGAGACACACACACACATGCACGCACACACGTACAACACAACACACATACAACACACACAACACACACATGCACACACACACACACATGGAGAGAAAAAACCAAACACTAATTTAGTGTTTGGTTTTTGTAAAAAAAAAATTGCCTGCACAAGCCAATGGACTGATATATAAAAATAAATCCTTACTTCTTGTTGGACTGTGTCAGCGAGAAAAATGAAGGGAGCAAAGTCCTTCCTGCTTTTCCTGACAGCCCTTTTGCTTTGGTGAGCTGCACAGGCCATGTGATTGCTGGGAATCACACGCTGAATCCCTTCACTCGTGGCCATGCTGGACGGATTTCTTGTTAGCAATGTTTGCGCTAGATGTAGCTTTCATTTTCCCACCTCAATCGACTTGACTAAACTGCAGCTGGTTAGCCCGTCAAATGGCATTATACTTCTATTTTTATTTTCAACCTCAGCAGCAGTAGTAAGCACTTCAGTGGCCCCAAACTCTCGGGAGAGAAGATGAGTGTTCAACCTCAGCAGCATTACTAAGCACTTCAGCGCCCCCAAACTCTCGGGAGAGAAGATGAGTGGTGGGGGCAGAAAGCCATAGTTCTGATGATTTATTTAATTTATTTGTGTTTAATTTAAAAATATATGTGTTTTTTTGTTTTTATATACATGTACATGTATATATATACATATTATATATATACAAAAACATGATGCATTGCGGTTGGTAGCAATACACGGCATTAAATCTTGTGAGGTATTGCCAAGTGTCACGAGTGATCTCGCTGATACTATATAATATTGACATGCCAATTTTACTGCATATTGCAAGTTGTGTTGTTGTTGTTATGATTTCTAGTTGCTAAGCAATTGAAGAAGGTTGAGGATTTGGATGGTGAGACTCCTGGGGTGACGTACATTGCCTATGTGGAGCCCTCTAGTCAAGAATTGGTAGAGCCACTGAGGTGGGTGGTTTGGAATTTGCAAGCTGAATGGTTAGAAAGGCTGTGCTGTTACACACTAGGTGGACACTAGGTGGACAAGACCTACATCATCCTGGTTTGGGGGTGGTTGAAGTAGGTTGGTAATAGGGGGACACTCACTGGACTAACATCACACTGGGTTGAGGCAAGTTGAAGTAGGCTGAGAAGAGCTCTATGGTGATACATACTGGACCAACATCACACTGGGTTGAGGCAGGTTGAAGTGGATTGACAATAGCTCTATCGGGACACACATTGGACTAACATCACACTGGGTTGAGGCAGGTTGAAATAGGTTGACAATAGCTCTATCGGGACACACATTGGACTAACATCACACTGGGTTGAGGCAGGTTGAAGTAGGTTGACAATTGCTCTTTGGGGATACACACTGGATCAACATCACACTGGCTTGGAGTAGATGAGTCCAGTACGACTTTATAGTACAAATTGATCTGTTGACAAAGCACACACGCATGCACGCACACACACAGACAGACACGTCTGGACACTAATCCACAAGTCCAAATCGTCTCTTTTTAGATATTTTCCCGTTCTGACTTGTGTTCCTATAGGACTGACCAATTGTACACAGCAGTAGAACTCCATCATGAAAACCAGCATTCCTTGGAATCCACTGAGCCAGTCTTGAGAATGGTAAGATGATGAACAAAGTTGCTATCTATTATTATTATTATTATTATTATTATTATTGTTGTTGTCCAAGACTGATGACATTCAAAGGAGTTACGGAAATGCAAAATATGACGCCATTAATGTCAAGGTACTCAAACTCTGCCCCATCTCACTCTATCCTCCTCACAACCCTCACCACTCACACCATTCTCACGCCCGCCCACCCACCCACCTAACCTGTCCCCTTGTCCAGAAGTTAGGTAAGATGTACTCGGACAGTCTGGTGGTGTATGAGAAGGAGACGCTCAAGCCAGATTCTCAGCAGCAGGGGGCCGGAGTGATCATGCTGCCTGGTGAAGGTCGAGACATCTTCACCACCACAGGCCTCCACAAGGCTGCCAAGGTGTATGAGGCCGGGGAGAGGTGCGAGGGCATCTTGGCCACAGACCGCAGCAGGCGACTTCTGGAATCTGCTGGTGCTTTTTGTGTAGTTATTATTAATTAAGATGCCGGTGTAGACTAATGAGCTACAGAACTCATTGTGGCTATCAGTCCTGCAGATGGAGGTTCATGGTATACTTGCAGGTGCTGCTGAACAATGGTAGATAATCTCTGTACTGTCCTCCTATCTCCCACATGCTACTGGCCAGCCTTGCCCAATAGCCACACCCTCTTTAGTCGTCCTTGTATTTCGGCTGAAGTTGGTTCCAATCTTTCGACTTCCACTCTGGCAATTACACTACCGTAAACTCTGGTGTTTAGCGCCGCCAACTTGCAAGAAAGTAGCCGCCTGAGAATAGGTGCTTACTAAACACTATTTCTAAATAACACGTGGAGAGCTGAGGACCTAATCTTGCGAGCTATAGTCGTAAAAGAAGCTAATTTCTTGACCCCTGTCTCTCGAGGCAGGTTACGAAGGACCAAGTCTCGCTAAGAAGGAACTAGTGATGGCCATTTTAAGTGTGACTTTTCCCCCTAGGAAACAAGTTCGCTACAGAACTAAATTTGGACATCCTACATGGTGAGAAGCTCCTCTTGGCCATTGATGAGAATGAAACGATTCTTGCGACAACCTCGCTGTTGGCATTCTTCACAAGCTAAAGTACAATTGTTGGGTATACCAGAAAGTGTTTTGGAACTTCATAGCCTGTGGAGGAGTTACCTGCGCTTACTAGAAGGCTGGGGGAAGGGCTAAAAGTCTCCTGCAAATAGCAGCTTGTCGGGTATTATTATGAACACTATAGACAATTGATAAATGCTCAAACAAACCAGATTTTACGGTATATTCATGATACAAATGTTTTCACTAACATACGGGCTTGCTCGGTCTTGCCAACATCATAAGGGCAGACATTCCTGAAATTAATTTCACAGCATTGCAATAATATTATAATTATTTGGTGTTGATGACATGTTTGTTTGTCAACATAGGCCTCATCCCATCCAAAGTGAAATATTTGGATCACTCCGTTTTCTCTCGTTTGGACTACAAGCCCTCGGTCTCTTCTCACACACCTCTCACTCCTTCTAGCACATCCAAACTCCCAGGACCCGCCCAGTCGGTTGAGCGGCGGAGAATCATCCAGCTCTCCAAGCCCACCACTCTGCACTCCGACTACCTTGGCACTACTGATATGGCAAGAAGCATCTCCTCTCCCCCCAAGAAGAGAGTGATCTCTGTCAAACAACCTACCATGTTTTTCTCAGACAAACTAACTACCAGCATTGGTAGCGGTGCTCTTCCTAGAAAGAGAGTCATTTCTCTCAGAGAGGCCCCACACAACACAACACTCTACTCGGATGGCAAGGACTTCATCGCTCCTCCTAAAAGGAGAGTTACTTCTGACTTGCAATCACTCACATCATTGGGGTTGTCATCACTGTCTGATAGCGCCATGCTGTCGTCCACCACTGACCATTTGACAAGGACGAACAGGCTAGTCCTGGATGCATATACATCTCCTCGACCATTGTCTGAAAGGCTGAGGGAGATTGAGAGAAGGGGTGAGAAAGAGAAGAGCACCTCTTCCATCAGCCGAATTTCACCTTCTTCAGCTTCCTCCGCCTTGTATAGAAGTGGCAGAACCAGGGAGAGATTGGGAACAGAGACCTTCTCAGGAAGGATGGAGACAAAGAAGACCGGGATATTTGGATACGAGCGTCAGGGATTTCCAGGAGGAAGAGCCGAGAGCACGACTGACTTGCCATTTGAATTTGAGCGTCGGGGAAGGAGAGATGAAAGCAGGATTGGTGTGTTGCATGGATTTGAGCGAGAGAGAGATGATGAGATCAGGTCTGCTCTGTTGTATGGATACGAGCGTCGGGGATACTTAGGAGGGAGTGACTGGAGCAAGGCTGGCATGTTGTCGTCGCCGTCTCACATGGCCTCGACGATGGTGGCTGACGAGTACGAATACCAGTCCAAAAGGCACCACGACATCAGGTCTCGACTGGAACGGAAGGAAAAAGAGAAAGCAGCAAGAAGGACGGGTCCTCTGGCTGGACGACTTGGCTCTCACAAAGTCTTCAGAAGACTGGAATAATATGACTAGCCAGCCGAGGGCTTGTTGACGGTTCTAGGCATTCCAAGGGCAGACTTACACTGTGTAGAAAGGTTAATGTTCTGATTTTTTTTGGCACAGATGTTAAAAATATACAGAACAATTACATAGTAAGACAGTAGTTTGGTAAGAAGATGTTTTTCATGATGTATTACACCATTATAAATACACCATTATATATAAAAATAACTTGGCTGTGCAATGATTTATTAATAATCAGAAGTTAACGATCTTCGTCTTTTTGTTACTAATTGCTGCTTTCTTTGAAGCCTTGTGCCGAGTTGATGGCGTGGGAGCAGGTTCATCTGCATCAACACTGGCCTTGTTGACGATCACCAACCCCTTGACGCTAAAACCTTCACACAAACACAAAAAAAACTTGCACGTTATACACTTTTCCAATTACGCAGTGTTACACGGACATGATCAGAATATCTTGAGGCTTTCAAGTAAGTCATTCGGTTAAGCAAGGTAACCAGTTGAGTGAAACCTCCCTATCCTGTACATGTATAGCTATAGAAACTCCTAAGGAGATGTACAATTGATTTTAGGGATATATACAAAATTAAATCTAGCCTTTGTGGTTTTTCATGGAAGCTCCCCTGGTAATGCCTAGGAAGGGGTTAGTTCCACTGTGCTTCCTGCATCAAACATGCTAAGGGAAGGGCTTGAGCAGTAGCAGAGCACACACTCGGGCATACCAAGTGGGTGCTCATGAGTGAATGATGAGGATCTGTGCAAAGCAGGTTTGAATAAGCAATATCCATTTGTGAGTACAGCTTCTAAATTAGAATGCTCTATTTTATGGGCAGGAGTTAAGAGGAATGGTAATGGTAGTTGAGCTCGACTAAGACAACCTCATGCAAGGCCCCAAAACAGATGATTAACTCTGCATTAGGAGGAAGCACTAGTACCAGCAATCATTGCAGAGCTTCCACTTTCACCATTTCTCCTCTAGGCCTGCCACATCCTTCTGCCATAGATACACCAGAGATACAAGATTGTGTCATAGATACACCAGAGATATAAGCTTGTGTCATAGATACACCAGAGATACAAGCTTGTGCCATAAATACACCCGAGATATAAGCTTGTGCCATAGATACACCAGAGATATAAGCTTGTGCTATAGATACACCAGAGATACAAGCTTGTGCTATAGATACACCGGAGATACAAGCTTGTGCCATAGATACACCAGAGATATAAGCTTGTACCATAGATGCACCAGAGATACAAGCTTGTGCCATAGATACACCAGAGATATAAGCTTGTGCCATAGATACACCAGAGATATAAGCTTGTGCTATAGATACA